>JAXIVJ010004028.1:0-5000 GCA_036785665.1 Chirona hameri
CACACACACACACACACACACACACACACACACACACACACACACACACACACACACACACACACACACACACACACACAGACACAGACACAGACACAGACACAGACACAGACACAGACAACACAGACACAGACACAGACACAGACACAGACACAGACAGACCAGACACAGACACAGACACAGACACAGGACACAGACACAGACACAGACACAGACACAGACACAGACAACAGACACAGACACAGACACAGACACAGACACAGACACAGACACAGACACAGACACAGACACAGACACAGACACAGACACAGACACAGACACAGACACAGACACAGACACAGACACAGACACAGACACAGACACAGACACAGACACAGACACAGACACAGACACAGACACAGACACAGACACAGACACAGACACAGACACAGACACAGACACAGACACAGACACAGACACAGACACAGACACAGACACAGACACAGACACAGACACAGACACAGACACAGACACAGACACAGACACAGACACAGACACAGACACAGACACAGACACAGACACAGACACAGACACAGACACAGACACAGACACA
Organism: Chirona hameri; assembly: GCA_036785665.1. Classification (NCBI taxonomy): domain Eukaryota; kingdom Metazoa; phylum Arthropoda; class Thecostraca; order Balanomorpha; family Balanidae; genus Chirona; species Chirona hameri. Next base: position 593 of record JAXIVJ010004028.1, read on the forward strand.
GACACAGACACAGACACAGACACAGACACAGACACAGACACAGACACAGACACAGACACAGACACAGACACAGACACAGACACAGACACAGACACAGACACAGACACAGACACAGACACAGACACAGACACAGACACAGACACAGACACAGACACAGACACAGACACAGACACAGACACAGACACAGACACAGACACAGACACAGACACAGACACAGACACAGACACAGACACAGACACAGACACAGACACAGACACAGACACAGACACAGACACAGACACAGACACAGACACAGACACAGACACAGACACAGACACAGACACAGACACAGACACAGACACAGACACAGACACAGACACAGACACAGACACAGACACAGACACAGACACAGACACAGACACAGACACAGACACAGACACAGACACAGACACAGACACAGACACAGACACAGACACAGACACAGACACAGACACAGACACAGACACAGACACAGACACAGACACAGACACAGACACAGACACAGACACAGACACAGACACAGACACAGACACAGACACAGACACAGACACAGACACAGACACAGACACAGACACAGACACAGACACAGACACAGACACAGACACAGACACAGACACAGACACAGACACAGACACAGACACAGACACAGACACAGACACAGACACAGACACAGACACAGACACAGACACAGACACAGACACAGACACAGACACAGACACAGACACAGACACAGACACAGACACAGACACAGACACAGACACAGACACAGACACAGACACAGACACAGACACAGACACAGACACAGACACAGACACAGACACAGACACAGACACAGACACAGACACAGACACAGACACAGACACAGACACAGACACAGACACAGACACAGACACAGACACAGACACAGACACAGACACAGACACAGACACAGACACAGACACAGACACAGACACAGACACAGACACAGACACAGACACAGACACAGACACAGACACAGACACAGACACAGACACAGACACAGACACAGACACAGACACAGACACAGACACAGACACAGACACAGACACAGACACAGACACAGACACAGACACAGACACAGACACAGACACAGACACAGACACAGACACAGACACAGACACAGACACAGACACAGACACAGACACAGACACAGACACAGACACAGACACAGACACAGACACAGACACAGACACAGACACAGACACAGACACAGACACAGACACAGACACAGACACAGACACAGACACAGACACAGACACAGACACAGACACAGACACAGACACAGACACAGACACAGACACAGACACAGACACAGACACAGACACAGACACAGACACAGACACAGACACAGACACAGACACAGACACAGACACAGACACAGACACAGACACAGACACAGACACAGACACAGACACAGACACAGACACAGACACAGACACAGACACAGACACAGACACAGACACAGACACAGACACAGACACAGACACAGACACAGACACAGACACAGACACAGACACAGACACAGACACAGACACAGACACAGACACAGACACAGACACAGACACAGACACAGACACAGACACAGACACAGACACAGACACAGACACAGACACAGACACAGACACAGACACAGACACAGACACAGACACAGACACAGACACAGACACAGACACAGACACAGACACAGACACAGACACAGACACAGACACAGACACAGACACAGACACAGACACAGACACAGACACAGACACAGACACAGACACAGACACAGACACAGACACAGACACAGACACAGACACAGACACAGACACAGACACAGACACAGACACAGACACAGACACAGACACAGACACAGACACAGACACAGACACAGACACAGACACAGACACAGACACAGACACAGACACAGACACAGACACAGACACAGACACAGACACAGACACAGACACAGACACAGACACAGACACAGACACAGACACAGACACAGACACAGACACAGACACAGACACAGACACAGACACAGACACAGACACAGACACAGACACAGACACAGACACAGACACAGACACAGACACAGACACAGACACAGACACAGACACAGACACAGACACAGACACAGACACAGACACAGACACAGACACAGACACAGACACAGACACAGACACAGACACAGACACAGACACAGACACAGACACAGACACAGACACAGACACAGACACAGACACAGACACAGACACAGACACAGACACAGACACAGACACAGACACAGACACAGACACAGACACAGACACAGACACAGACACAGACACAGACACAGACACAGACACAGACACAGACACAGACACAGACACAGACACAGACACAGACACAGACACAGACACAGACACAGACACAGACACAGACACAGACACAGACACAGACACAGACACAGACACAGACACAGACACAGACACAGACACAGACACAGACACAGACACAGACACAGACACAGACACAGACACAGACACAGACACAGACACAGACACAGACACAGACACAGACACAGACACAGACACAGACACAGACACAGACACAGACACAGACACAGACACAGACACAGACACAGACACAGACACAGACACAGACACAGACACAGACACAGACACAGACACAGACACAGACACAGACACAGACACAGACACAGACACAGACACAGACACAGACACAGACACAGACACAGACACAGACACAGACACAGACACAGACACAGACACAGACACAGACACAGACACAGACACAGACACAGACACAGACACAGACACAGACACAGACACAGACACAGACACAGACACAGACACAGACACAGACACAGACACAGACACAGACACAGACACAGACACAGACACAGACACAGACACAGACACAGACACAGACACAGACACAGACACAGACACAGACACAGACACAGACACAGACACAGACACAGACACAGACACAGACACAGACACAGACACAGACACAGACACAGACACAGACACAGACACAGACACAGACACAGACACAGACACAGACACAGACACAGACACAGACACAGACACAGACACAGACACAGACACAGACACAGACACAGACACAGACACAGACACAGACACAGACACAGACACAGACACAGACACAGACACAGACACAGACACAGACACAGACACAGACACAGACACAGACACAGACACAGACACAGACACAGACACAGACACAGACACAGACACAGACACAGACACAGACACAGACACAGACACAGACACAGACACAGACACAGACACAGACACAGACACAGACACAGACACAGACACAGACACAGACACAGACACAGACACAGACACAGACACAGACACAGACACAGACACAGACACAGACACAGACACAGACACAGACACAGACACAGACACAGACACAGACACAGACACAGACACAGACACAGACACAGACACAGACACAGACACAGACACAGACACAGACACAGACACAGACACAGACACAGACACAGACACAGACACAGACACAGACACAGACACAGACACAGACACAGACACAGACACAGACACAGACACAGACACAGACACAGACACAGACACAGACACAGACACAGACACAGACACAGACACAGACACAGACACAGACACAGACACAGACACACACACACACACACACACACACACACACACACACACACACACACACACACACACACACACACACACACACACACACACACACACACACACACACACACACACACACACACACACACACACACACACACACACACACACACACACACACACACACACACACACACACACACACACACACACACACACACACACACACACACACACACACACACACACACACACACACACACACACACACACACACACACACACACACACACACACACACACACACACACACACACACACACACACACACACACACACACACACACACACACACACACACACACACACACACACACACACACACACACACACACACACACACACACACACACACACACACACACACACACACACACACACACACACACACACACACACACACACACACACACACACACACACACACACACACACACACACACACACACACACACACACACACACACACACTTTTTGAGGGAAAAAACAATTTATCGTAAAAATTGTCTTTGCAGTGCAGTAAAAATCCAGCTATCTAGTGTCAAAAACTGGAAAATGTCGCGCCGCTTCGCGGCATGACACAAGTTTCGCAATTGCTTATACAAATTTGGAAAATGGGAAAAAGAATTGCATTAGGTGTCTGGCAGAGGCTCTCATTGGCGGTAATTGCTGGC
>JAXIVJ010004028.1:10000-87324 GCA_036785665.1 Chirona hameri
TTCATTTCAGCAATATCATTCAAGTTTATTGCATGAATTTGCATAATTTAAAGGTTTTTGCTTTAATTTTCTTAAATCCCAAAATAGTACAATTTATGTTGAGGGTAGTTGTGGGTATTTCACAGCTTATTTGAGCACGTGGGTAGTGGTGGGTAGTTGAACAGTGTTTGCGGCGCGGGTAGTCACAGGCCTGAAAAGTGGCAGCTCTAATATACATAAGCCCTGTAGTCGCTCTGTGACCTCAAGGTCACGTGACCAGAGGTCACCCGATGCAGTCCACGTCAGATCGACCAAACCATAACATCCTACTTCTCACATTTCGATTGAACTAGGTGTGGGGGGTTATCTGGGCCGTACATTCACGCTGTAAAATTTCCAGCCCCGTCCGTCGAACGGTTTTCGAGTTATTAACCTCAGGCATCTCTTTAATGTCGAACAAAGGTTTAATTTTCTTCGGGCGATATATATATATATCGGGATATATTCTATAAATAATTGGAATGATATAAAACTAGGTATCATCAGAATCGCCATGGACCACAAATTAATGTAATGTAATTTTGTGTGAGAACTCGAATGGAAAAGTGTCGAAATTTTGGCGTGTGACCTCAGGTCAGGCCACGTGATTTCGTTATGTTCTCAGTTAAAATTCGTGATTTTTCTTAGGTGGAATAGGAGGGTGCAGGCCCTTTGAATCACGTGCCAACCTATTTCGCTCAGTGATCAAGATTACATGGCATAATTAAATATTTCGCTGATAGAGGCGTCTGTGGGTCCTCAATATATCAATTTTTCTCCTCCCTATTTCCAGACCGAGCATGTTATACAAATAGCTAAAAGTGTCTTCCAGAGAAAAGAAAACGGTCAATTGTGCGAAATAAAAAACAAATGTCAACAAATTATCTATTGTATTTGAAAGCCAGGTCATTTGGAAATCAACCTCACCTCAGGAGACGTGACCTTGAGGTCATGGAGTGGCATGCGGGGGTCATGCTATGCATCATTGAATGCTGCTCGACGGAACAGATATAATGCCGTTGAGTTAAGCTCTCTAGCACAATAATTATGTACAAAGTTATTACCAAAGACCATCATTTTTCAACAACAACAAAAAATATAGATAGGAAAAACCTATCTCCAATGTATTACCATGGAAGTTCAATATATCGAAGTCGATTCTGGCAAGAAACAAATTCCGAATTTGAAATGGCCTCATGATAAAATCACGTGATCTGACCTAAGATCACATGTGGGGCATTCCACAGTAAGAGAACCGGTGGGTGCCGTCTGACCATTTTTAATTTTCTTGAAAAGTTGTGCATTGGGGGTTTTAAGGGCGGACAACCGGTGGTGACCAACAAATTCCCCCCCAAAAATATTTTCCCAAATTCGGCCTTCCGTATTTTCCAAAGTTCACTGTGCAGTCCTAATTTTGACGACCAATAACTCCGAGATAATTTTTTTTTAAACTTTTGTGTTTGGATCAGGATTAGTCGAAGAACAATTTGGCAATCACGGATTTTCTATTTTTTTGTTTGTTTTGTCACGGGACCTTGTGACCTACTTTTTGTGCCATGACCTTGACCTGTGAAACTGAAATGAGCAATTCCGTCTGATGGCGATATGAGCTTCATTGATGTACTTTCGTATAAAAAATGGGGGTTGGACCTGTAAAACCTACTTTTGGGGACTTCCACAGTAAGACAACCATTTTTTTTTTCAAATTTGCCGTCTGGCCATTTTTCATTTTCTTGAAAAGTTGTGCACTGGGGGTTTCAAGGGCGGGGAATTAATTGGTGGTGAAGAAGAAAAAGAACAAGAAGAGGCCTTCTGAGAAAAAAATCCAAGTTCACTGTGCAGGCCTAATTTTGACGACCAATAACTCCGAGACTAAAGAAGTGATTGTTGTATTGTTTGGATCGGAATTAGTCCAAGAACAATTTGGCAATCTCGGATTTTCTATTTTCAGTTTGTAACGTGACCTCGTGACCTACATTTTGCGCCGTGATCTTGACCTGTTGGAAACTGAAATTATGTTTTTTTTCGTCTGATGACGATTTGAGTTCCATTGATGTCCTTTCGTATAAAAAAAACTAAAAAGTGGGGTTCGACCTGTAAAAACTACTTTTGAGCCTTGCAATGCACACAATACGCTGTTTGGGTACGTTACGTTGTATTGGCCTGGCAGATCATATGGCGACCTGATGTCGGTGTAACAGGCACCAACCGAGAGGTTTCGTCGTCAGAAGTCACTCTGGACTTTGCTTCGAAAGCGTATGTCAAGTAGATGCAAAGTTATCGACGGACAGGTGCCCGAACAGCGTATTATGTCAGCACTCAGCATTGCATGACTCAACAATGGTTTTTACAGGTCGGACCCTGCTTTTTATTTCTTTTTATACGAAAAGACATCAATGAAGCTCAAATCTTTATCAGACGGAAATTTTCATTTCAGTTTCCAACAGGTCAAGGTCACGGCGCAAAAAGTAGGTCACGAAATCACGTGAAAAAATCGAAACTCCATGATTGCCAAATTGTTCTTCGACTAATCCTGATCCAAACAATTTGTTTTAATCAAAATCGCTTTTTTAGTCTCGGAGTTATTGGTCGTCAAAATTAGGCCTGCACAGTGAACTTGGGAAAATACGGTAGGCTGTATCTTGGAAAATGTATTTTTTCACGAAATGACGTCACGCCCCAATCTGCGTCCCGAAGCCGACCGATAATGTGTTGAGGTGACGGTGTCACCTAAACGATCATTTTACAACGGAGAAAGCAAAGAATATTGTGAAATAACCTAATTGTGTGGTCACGTGGAAATACGATTTCAGCACCGTTGATCGTTCACTGCTGCTAATGTTCGGCCTCATATTTTAAAGCGCTGATTTCCGTGTCAAATCCAGGTCTCCTGTTATCTATGGTTCTACTTACTCGGGCGTGCTTCAGCTGGCTGTCAGGGTCAGGGTCTCACCCCCTCTTTGAAGTTCTTTGAACCAAGGGCACCATCGCGCCGGTGCACAAGCGGCACCACCGCGCCGGTATACCAGGGGCACCACCGCGCCGGTGTACCAGGGGTGCCACCGCGCCGGTGTACCAGGAGCACCACCGATGTATCAGGGGCACCACCGATGTACCAGGGGGACCAACGCGCCGGTGCATCAGCGGCACCACCGCGCCGGTGTACCAGGGGCACCACCGCGCCGGTGTACCAGAGGCACCACCACGTGGGGGAACCAGGGGCACCACCGCGCCGGTGCACCAGCGGCACCACCGCGCCGGTGTACCAGGGGCACCACCGTGCCGGTAGGCGGCACTGTGGGGCGAGGGGACTCCCCTCAGGGGAGGCACCGGGGCACCATGCCTCCTTGAATCCGGGAGGGTGGGGAGGCGGGGCACCAATGCCCTGGTGCCCCATCAAATTGCTGAAAACCCACCTATTTTATGCGAAATGGTGTAAAATTAAGAGACAAAAAACGCGCCGCGTCGCGGCGCATATTACATACGTGCGTCCTGACAAACCCTCGATGTCACGATGTTTGTTGACTATAGGTTTTTGTCGCAAACGAACCCATAGGGCCCGCCATTTGGGCTTTTGTATAATATCGTTCATGGCTGGGAATCCATGAAACGTATTTGAAATTGGTAAGTAACTGCACCCAAGCTGTTGGAATTTTGTGATTAAAAAGTAGAAAATATCACATTTGTGCGCCACTGCGGCGAAATTCCTTCTATCTTTGCGGTGGAAGAATCTCATTGAGTGGCTACATTGGTGCCCTTGGGCTGATATATATATATATATATATATATATATATATATATATATATATATATATATATATATATATATATATATATATATATATATATATATATATATATATATATATATATATATATATATATATATATAGATTATAGAACCTTTCGATTTTTTAGGGTCTAGTTATCCAGACCAAAACAAAATAAGCAAACAATTCCGGGCCGCTACGCGGCGCAAATCAATCAGTGTTCTTTTCAAGTACAAAAGGGTCTAATATAGACTGTATCTACACACTGGCGGCCGCAGGGGGGGGGGGGGACATGGGGGCCATGGCCCCACTTTTGGCCTTAAATGGGGGGGGGGGGGGGGCAACATGTCTTTTGACATGTTGATTCGCACCACTGGGGAACCACAGGCTCTCGCTTCCCGGCTTTCGACTAACTCTGAGTTTCGATCCAGAAGCATACTCCAGTACGCTGATTTGGCCCTCCCGCGCGTGAGAACCGAAGCCGGCAAGAGACGCTTTTTATACAGTGTAGCGCAGCGCTACAACGCGTTGCCGCCGAACCTGCGTGAGGCGTCTTTACCATCTTCTAAACGTCAGCTCGGTGATTTTTTACATGGTGTATGATGGGTGTCGTGTATGTTTATGTCGGTCGCTGTGTGAGTGTGTGTATGATTATGGAGTGTATTTTAGTTTCCAGTATGCATGTTGCTAAGTGTCGTTTTTAACAGGTCTCTACCTTTTAACCATGACGCGACACTCAGAAAAGCCGTTGTATGCATCGGAGTGTTTTTACTGTCAATACATACATACATACATTGATCCCACCTTTTGCTCCAGACAAATTTCCTCGTTTTGACCCCCTGCATCCTGGTTCCAATAGCAAAAATCAGTTCTCCAGCCCGCTCAAAACCTGAAATTTTTCGCCGCTTCGCGGCACAATAATAGTTGTATGGGTGTCAATTTTGCGTAAATACCATTTGTAGTTGAGCCTTTGTGACAAATTTTCTTGAAGATCCTGCCTATTTTTTTAGTTCAAGCACATTTTTGAAGTCCGCTCGAGACACAAAGCAATATGATACACTGCTATCGCATGCATACAATTTACTGCTAGTAAAAACGGCTACCCGCCCCCCCCCCCTTCTCCTGGTCACGAACCTCGACTACCCTCTTGGTCAATTCTGCATCAGCCGTCTGGGGCCACCCTTGACTGTACAAATTATATATTTTAGCACCATCCGCGGCACTTTGAATGATAGAAAGGGTACGACTGATATTGCAAATACCTATAGCCAACGTTTTATCAACTTTAAAAAAAAAATGCTGAAATAGGGGCACCCTCGAAATATAGTGGACCAAATCCGTTGAGTTTTCAGATTTGGGTATAGGTAGGGGCACCACTGCAATTGATGACCCCCCCCCCCCCCCTCCCCTCCCCTTGAAGGTTGTCTGGATCCGCCCCTGGGCCGGACAGCCAGCGGGCGCGCACAGCACGTGACCGGGCCCCGACCGGCCAATCAGAGGGCAGGGGGATGTGACTCTGACCATGACACTGGCAACATTAGCCTTCTCTGAAATATTGTTCTGCAAAGCTCATAAACGTCGTCAGATGTAAGTTTAATTTGCCTCGGGTCGCCAGGAACGCGCACGACATGCTGCTGGGGATGTACCAGGAGCTGCGGAAGCACAAGATCCGCGTGCCGAGCGAGCTGGCCGCCAACATGATGCTGCTGCACTCCTACATCCTGGCGAGGATACACGTCAAGCGGAACGAGCACCTGATCGCCGCCCGGCTGCTCGTCAGGGTGTCCAACAGCATCTCAAAGTTCCCCGCCCGTGAGTAGTGGACCTCCATCGGTGGCTCCAAAGTTACCCTCCCGTGAGTAGTGGACTTCCATCGGCAGCTCCAAAGTTCCCATCCCGTGAGTAGTGGACTTCCATCGGCGGATCCAAAGTTACCCTCCCGTGAGTAGTGGACTTCCATCGGCGGATCCAAAGTTCCCCTCCCGTGAGTAGTGGACCTACATCGTCAGCTCCAAAGTTCCCGCCTGTGAGTAGTGGACTTCCATCGGCGGCTCCAAAGTTCCCCGTCCGTGAGTAGTGGACTTCCATCGGCGGCTCCAAAGTTCCCCGTCCGTGAGTAGTGGACTTCCATCGGCGGATCCAAAGTTCCCCTCCCGTGAGTAGTGGACCTCCATCGTCGGCTCCAAAGTTCCCCTCCCGTGAGTAGTGGACTTCCATCGTCGGCTCCAAAGTTCCCCTCCCGTGAGTAATGGACTTCCATCGTCGGCTCCAAAGTTCCCCTCCCGTGAGTAGTGCGGATCCTCAGCAGCATCTCTGAAGTTCCTGACCTTTGACTAGTGTTCCCATCTCTATATTCCACGAGCTGCGTCTGCAGTTGTGCGGATTTGTTCCCCGCCCAGTGAAAAGTGTAACAATATATATTTAACTTCCTTGTCTATGTAGCGTAGTTGGGTGCCGAATTTATCTCCCCTGGTCTGTGACACTGGGGTTCCCGTAGTTGGGTGCCGAATTTATCTCCCCTGGTCTGTGACACTGGGGTTCCCATAGTTGGGTGCCGAATTTATCTCCCCTCGTCTGTAACGCTGGGGTTCCCATAGTTGGGTGCCGAATTTATCTCCCCTCGTCTGTAACGCTGGGGTTCCCATAGTTGGGTGCCGAATTTATCTCCCCTCGTCTGTAACGCTGGGGTTCCCATAGTTGGGTGCCGAATTTATCTCCCCTCGTCTGTGAGGCTGGGGTTCCCATAGTTGGGTGCCGAATTTATCTCCCCTCGTCTCTAACCCTGGGGTTCCCATAGTTGGGTGCCGAATTTATCTCCCCTCGTCTGTGACACTGGGGTTCCCATAGTTGGGTGCCGAATTTATCTCCCCTCGTCTGTAACCCTGGGGTTCCCATAGTTGGGTGCCGAATTTATCTCCCCTCGTCTCTAACCCTGGGGTTCCCATAGTTGGGTGCCGAATTTATCTCCCCTCGTATGTAACCCTGGGGTTCCCATAGTTGGGTGCCGAATTTATCTCCCCTCGTCTGTGACGCTGGGGTTCCCATAGTTGGGTGCCGAATTTATCTCCCCTCGTCTGTGACACTGGGGTTCCCATAGTTGGGTGCCGAATTTATCTACCCTCGTCTGTGACACTGGGGTTCCCATAGTTGGGTGCCGAATTTATCTCCCCTCGTCTCTGACGCTGGGGTTCCCATAGTTGGGTGCCGAATTTATCTCCCCTCGTCTGTGACGCTGGGGTTCCCATAGTTGGGTGCCGAATTTATCTCCCCTCGTCTGTGACACTGGGGTTCCCATAGTTGGGTGCCGAATTTATCTCCCCTCGTCTGTGACACTGGGGTTCCCATAGTTGGGTGCCGAATTTATCTCCCCTCGTCTCTAACGCTGGGGTTCCCATAGTTGGGTGCCGAATTTATCTCCCCTCGTCTCTAACGCTGGGGTTCCCATAGTTGGGTGCCGAATTTATCTCCCCTCGTCTGTGACACTGGGGTTCCCATAGTTGGGTGCCGAATTTATCTCCCCTCGTCTGTGACACGGGGTTCCCATAGTTGGGTGCCGAACTTATCTCCCCTCGTCTGTGACACTGGGGTTCCCATAGTTGGGTGCCGAATTTATCTCCCCTCGTCTCTAACGCTGGGGTTCCCATAGTTGGGTGCCGAATTTATCTCCCCTCGTCTGTGACACTGGGGTTCCCATAGTTGGGTGCCGAATTTATCTCCCCTCGTCTGTGACACTGGGGTTCCCATAGTTGGGTGCCGAATTTATCTCCCCTCGTCTGTGACACTGGGGTTCCCATAGTTGGGTGCCGAATTTATCTCCCCTGGTCTCTAACACTGGGGTTCCCATAGTTGGGTGCCGAATTTATCTCCCCTCGTCTGTGACACTGGGGTTCCCATAGTTGGGTGCCGAATTTATCTCCCCTCGTCTGTGACGCTGGGGTTCCCATAGTTGGGTGCCGAATTTATCTCCCCTCGTCTCTAACGCTGGGGTTCCCATAGTTGGGTGCCGAATTTATCTCCCCTCGTCTGTGACGCTGGGGTTCCCATAGTTGGGTGCCGAATTTATCTCCCCTGGTCTCTAACACTGGGGTTCCCATAGTTGGGTGCCGAATTTATCTCCCCTCGTCTGTGACACTGGGGTTCCCATAGTTGGGTGCCGAATTTATCTCCCCTCGTCTGTGACACTGGGGTTCCCATAGTAGGGTGCCGAATTTATCTCCCCTGGTCTGTGACGCTGGGGTTCCCATAGTTGGGTGCCGAATTTATCTCCCCTCGTCTGTAACCCTGGGGTTCCCATAGTTGGGTGCCGAATTTATCTCCCCTCGTCTGTAACGCTGGGGTTCCCATAGTTGGGTGCCGAATTTATCTCCCCTCGTCTGTGACGCTGGGGTTCCCATAGTTGGGTGCCGAATTTATATCCCCTCGTCTCTAACGCTGGGGTTCCCATAGTTGGGTGCCGAATTTATCTCCCCTCGTCTGTGACCCTGGGGTTCCCATAGTTGGGTGCCGAATTTATCTCCCCTCGTCTGTGACACTGGGGTTCCCATAGTTGGGTGCCGAATTTATCTCCCCTCGTCTGTGACACTGGGGTTCCCATAGTTGGGTGCCGAATTTATCTCCCCTCGTCTGTAACGCTGGGGTTCCCATAGTAGGGTGCCGAATTTATCTCCCCTCGTCTCTAACCCTGGGGTTCCCATAGTTGGGTGCCGAATTTATCTCCCCTCGTCTGTGACCCTGGGGTTCCCATAGTTGGGTGCCGAATTTATCTCCCCTCGTCTGTGACGCTGGGGTTCCCATAGTTGGGTGCCGAATTTATCTCCCCTCGTCTGTAACACTGGGGTTCCCATAGTTGGGTGCCGAATTTATCTCCCCTCGTCTGTAACGCTGGGGTTCCCATAGTTGGGTGCCGAATTTATCTCCCCTCGTCTGTGACGCTGGGGTTCCCATAGTAGGGTGCCGAATTTATCTCCCCTCGTCTGTGACGCTGGGGTTCCCATAGTTGGGTGCCGAATTTATCTCCCCTCGTCTGTGACACTGGGGTTCCCATAGTTGGGTGCCGAATTTATCTCCCCTCGTCTGTGACGCTGGGGTTCCCATAGTTGGGTGCCGAATTTATCTCCCCTGGTCTGTGATACTGGGGTTCCCATAGTTGGGTGCCGAATTTATCTCCCCTCGTCTGTGACGCTGGGGTTCCCATAGTTGGGTGCCGAATTTATCTCCCCTCGTCTGTGACACTGGGGTTCCCATAGTTGGGTGCCGAATTTATCTCCCCTCGTCTCTGACGCTGGGGTTCCCATAGTAGGGTGCCGAATTTATCTCCCCTCGTCTCTAACGCTGGGGTTCCCATAGTTGGGTGCCGAATTTATCTCCCCTCGTCTGTGACACTGGGGTTCCCATAGTTGGGTGCCGAATTTATCTCCCTCGTCTCTAACGCTGGGGTTCCCATAGTTGGGTGCCGAATTTATCTCCCCTCGTCTGTGACGCTGGGGTTCCCATAGTTGGGTGCCGAATTTATCTCCCCTCGTCTGTGACCCTGGGGTTCCCATAGTTGGGTGCCGAATTTATCTCCCCTCCTCTGTGACCCTGGGGTTCCCATAGTTGGGTGCCGAATTTATCTCCCCTCGTTTGTGACCCTGGGGTTCCCATAGTTGGGTGCCGAATTTATCTCCCCTCGTCTGTGACACTGGGGTTCCCATAGTTGGGTGCCGAATTTATCTCCCCTCGTCTGTGACGCTGGGGTTCCCATAGTTGGGTGCCGAATTTATCTCCCCTCGTCTGTGACACTGGGGTTCCCATAGTTGGGTGCCGAATTTATCTCCCCTCGTCTCTGACGCTGGGGTTTCCATAGTAGGGTGCCGAATTTATCTCCCCTCGTCTCTAACGCTGGAGTTCCCATAGTTGGGTGCCGAATTTATCTCCCCTCGTCTGTGACACTGGGGTTCCCATAGTTGGGTGCCGAATTTATCTCCCCTCGTCTCTAACGCTGGGGTTCCCATAGTTGGGTGCCGAATTTATCTCCCCTCGTCTGTGACGCTGGGGTTCCCATAGTTGGGTGCCGAATTTATCTCCCCTCGTCTGTGACCCTGGGGTTCCCATAGTTGGGTGCCGAATTTATCTCCCCTCGTCTGTGACCCTGGGGTTCCCATAGTTGGGTGCCGAATTTATCTCCCCTCGTCTGTGACCCTGGGGTTCCCATAGTTGGGTGCCGAATTTATCTCCCCTCGTCTGTGACACTGGGGTTCCCATAGTTGGGTGCCGAATTTATCTCCCCTCGTCTGTGACGCTGGAGTTCCCATAGTTGGGTGCCGAATTTATCTCCCCTCGTCTGTGACGCTGGGGTTCCCATAGTTGGGTGCCGAATTTATCTCCCCTCGTCTGTGACCCTGGGGTTCCCATAGTTGGGTGCCGAATTTATCTCCCCTCGTCTCTAACGCTGGGGTTCCTATAGTTGGGTGCCGAATTTATCTCCCCTCGTCTGTGACACTGGGGTTCCCATAGTTGGGTGCCGAATTTATCTCCCCTCGTCTGTGACGCTGGGGTTCCCATAGTTGGGTGCCGAATTTATCTCCCCTCGTCTGTGACACTGGGGTTCCCATAGTTGGGTGCCGAATTTATCTCCCCTCGTCTGTGACCCTGGGGTTCCCATAGTTGGGTGCCGAATTTATCTCCCCTCGTCTCTAACGCTGGGGTTCCCATAGTTGGGTGCCGAATTTATCTCCCCTCGTCTGTGACACTGGGGTTCCCATAGTTGGGTGCCGAATTTATCTCCCCTCGTCTGTGACCCTGGGGTTCCCATAGTTGGGTGCCGAATTTATCTCCCCTCGTCTGTGACCCTGGGGTTCCCATAGTTGGGTGCCGAATTTATCTCCCCTGGTCTGTGACACTGGGGTTCCCATAGTTGGGTGCCGAATTTATCTCCCCTCGTCTGTGACACTGGGGTTCCCATAGTTGGGTGCCGAATTTATCTCCCCTCGTCTGTGACACTGGGGTTCCCATAGTTGGGTGCCGAATTTATCTCCCCTCGTCTGTGACGCTGGGGTTCCCATAGTTGGGTGCCGAATTTATCTCCCCTCGTCTCTAACGCTGGGGTTCCCATAGTTGGGTGCCGAATTTATCTCCCCTCGTCTGTGACACTGGGGTTCCCATAGTTGGGTGCCGAATTTATCTCCCCTCGTCTGTGACACTGGGGGTTCCCATAGTTGGGTGCCGAATTTATCTCCCCTCGTCTGTGACCCTGGGGTTCCCATAGTTGGGTGCCGAATTTATCTCCCCTCGTCTGTGACCCTGGGGTTCCCATAGTTGGGTGCCGAATTTATCTCCCCTCGTCTGTGACACTGGGGTTCCCATAGTTGGGTGCCGAATTTATCTCCCCTCGTCTCTGACGCTGGGGTTCCCATAGTTGGGTGCCGAATTTATCTCCCCTCGTCTGTTACCCTGGGCTTCCCATAGTTGGGTGCCGAATTTATCTCCCCTCGTCTGTGACACTGGGGTTCCCATAGTTGGGTGCCGAATTTATCTCCCCTCGTCTGTGACCCTGGGGTTCCCATAGTTGGGTGCCGAATTTATCTCCCCTCGTCTGTGCACTGGGGTTCCCATAGTTGGGTGCCGAATTTATCTCCCCTCGTCTCTGACGCTGGGGTTCCCATAGTTGGGTGCCGAATTTATCTCCCCTCGTCTGTGACCCTGGGGTTCCCATAGTTGGGTGCCTAATTTATCTCCCCTCGTCTGTGACACTGGGGTTCCCATAGTTGGGTGCCGAATTTATCTCCCCTCGTCTGTGACCCTGGGGTTCCCATAGTTGGGTGCCGAATTTATCTCCCCTCGTCTGTGACACTGGGGTTCCCATAGTTGGGTGCCGAATTTATCTCCCCTCGTCTCTGACGCTGGGGTTCCCATAGTTGGGTGCCGAATTTATCTCCCCTCGTCTGTGACCCTGGGGTTCCCATAGTTGGGTGCCGAATTTATCTCCCCTCGTCTGTGACACTGGGGTTCCCATAGTTGGGTGCCGAATTTATCTCCCCTCGTCTGTGACACTGGGGTTCCCATAGTTGGGTGCCGAATTTATCTCCCCTCGTCTGTGACCCTGGGGTTCCCATAGTTGGGTGCCGAATTTATCTCCCCTCGTCTGTGACACTGGGGTTCCCATAGTAGGGTGCCGAATTTATCTCCCCTCGTCTCTGACGCTGGGGTTCCCATAGTTGGGTGCCGAATTTATCTCCCCTCGTCTGTGACACTGGGGTTCCCATAGTTGGGTGCCGAATTTATCTCCCCTGGTCTGTGACACTGGGGTTCCCATAGTTGGGTGCCGAATTTATCTCCCCTCGTCTCTAACGCTGGGGTTCCCATAGTTGGGTGCCGAATTTATCTCCCCTCGTCTGTAACGCTGGGGTTCCCATAGTTGGGTGCCGAATTTATCTCCCCTCGTCTCTAACCCTGGGGTTCCCATAGTTGGGTGCCGAATTTATCTCCCCTCGTCTCTAACGCTGGGGTTCCCATAGTTGGGTGCCGAATTTATCTCCCCTCGTCTGTAACGCTGGGGTTCCCATAGTTGGGTGCTGAATTTATCTCCCCTCGTCTGTAACGCTGGGGTTCCCATAGTTGGGGGCCGAATTTATCTCCCCTCGTCTGTGACACTGGGGTTCCCATAGTTGGGTGCCGAATTTATCTCCCCTCGTCTGTGACCCTGGGGTTCCCATAGTTGGGTGCCGAATTTATCTCCCCTCGTCTGTGACGCTGGGGTTCCCATAGTTGGGTGCCGAATTTATCTCCCCTCGTCTCTAACGCTGGGGTTCCCATAGTTGGGTGCCGAATTTATCTCCCCTCGTCTCTAACGCTGGGGTTCCCATAGTTGGGTGCCGAATTTATCTCCCCTCGTCTGTAACGCTGGGGTTCCCATAGTTGGGTGCCGAATTTATCTCCCCTCGTCTGTAACGCTGGGGTTCCCATAGTTGGGTGCCGAATTTATCTCCCCTCGTCTGTGACACTGGGGTTCCCATAGTTGGGTGCCGAATTTATCTCCCCTCGTCTGTGACCCTGGGGTTCCCATAGTTGGGTGCCGAATTTATCTCCCCTCGTCTGTGACACTGGGGTTCCCATAGTTGGGTGCCGAATTTATCTCCCCTCGTCTGTGACCCTGGGGTTCCCATAGTTGGGTGCCGAATTTATCTCCCCTCGTCTGTAACACTGGGGTTCCCATAGTTGGGTGCCGAATTTATCTCCCCTCGTCTGTGACCCTGGGGTTCCCATAGTTGGGTGCCGAATTTATCTCCCCTCGTCTCTAACGCTGGGGTTCCCATAGTTGGGTGCCGAATTTATCTCCCCTCGTCTGTGACACTGGGGTTCCCATAGTTGGGTGCCGAATTTATCTCCCCTCGTCTCTAACGCTGGGGTTCCCATAGTTGGGTGCCGAATTTATCTCCCCTCGTCTGTGACCCTGGGGTTCCCATAGTTGGGTGCCGAATTTATCTCCCCTGGTCTGTGACGCTGGGGTTCCCATAGTTGGGTGCCGAATTTATCTCCCCTCGTCTGTGACGCTGGGGTTCCCATAGTTGGGTGCCGAATTTATCTCCCCTCGTCTCTAACACTGGGGTTCCCATAGTTGGGTGCCGAATTTATCTCCCCTCGTCTCTGACGCTGGGGTTCCCATAGTTGGGTGCCGAATTTATCTCCCCTCGTCTGTGACACTGGGGTTCCCATAGTTGGGTGCCGAATTTATCTCCCCTCGTCTGTGACACTGGGGTTCCCATAGTTGGGTGCCGAATTTATCTCCCCTGGTCTGTGACGCTGGGGTTCCCATAGTTGGGTGCCGAATTTATCTCCCCTCGTCTGTGACACTGGGGTTCCCATAGTTGGGTGCCGAATTTATCTCCCCTAGTCTGTGACACTGGGGTTCCCATAGTTGGGTGCCGAATTTATCTCCCCTCGTCTGTGACCCTGGGGTTCCCATAGTTGGGTGCCGAATTTATCTCCCCTCGTCTCTGACGCTGGGGTTCCCATAGTTGGGTGCCGAATTTATCTCCCCTCGTCTGGGACACTGGGGTTCCCATAGTTGGGTGCCGAATTTATCTCCCCTCGTCTGTGACGCTGGGGTTCCCATAGTTGGGTGCCGAATTTATCTCCCCTCGTCTGTGACACTGGGGTTCCCATAGTTGGGTGCCGAATTTATCTCCCTTCGTCTCTAACGCTGGGGTTCCCATAGTTGGGTGCCGAATTTATCTCCCCTCGTCTCTAACGCTGGGGTTCCCATAGTTGGGTGCCGAATTTATCTCCCCTCGTCTCTAACGCTGGGGTTCCCATAGTTGGGTGCCGAATTTATCTCCCCTCGTCTGTGACACTGGGGTTCCCATAGTTGGGTGCCGAATTTATCTCCCCTCGTCTCTAACGCTGGGGTTCCCATAGTTGGGTGCCGAATTTATCTCCCCTCGTCTCTAACGCTGGGGTTCCCATAGTTGGGTGCCGAATTTATCTCCCCTCGTCTGTGACACTGGGGTTCCCATAGTTGGGTGCCGAATTTATCTCCCCTGGTCTGTGACACTGGGGTTCCCATAGTTGGGTGCCGAATTTATCTCCCCTCGTCTCTAACGCTGGGGTTCCCATAGTTGGGTGCCGAATTTATCTCCCCTGGTCTGTGACACTGGGGTTCCCATAGTTGGGTGCCGAATTTATCTCCCCTCGTCTGTGACACTGGAGTTCCCATAGTTGGGTGCCGAATTTATCTCCCCTCGTCTGTGACGCTGGGGTTCCCATAGTTGGGTGCCGAATTTATCTCCCCTGGTCTGTGACACTGGGGTTCCCATAGTTGGGTGCCGAATTTATCTCCCCTGGTCTGTGACGCTGGGGTTCCCATAGTTGGGTGCCGAATTTATCTCCCCTGGTCTGTGACACTGGGGTTCCCATAGTTGGGTGCCGAATTTATCTCCCCTGGTCTGTGACGCTGGGGTTCCCATAGTTGGGTGCCGAATTTATCTCCCCTGGTCTGTGACACTGGGGTTCCCATAGTTGGGTGCCGAATTTATCTCTCCTCGTCTGTGACACTGGGGTTCCCATAGTTGGGTGCCGAATTTATCTCCCCTCGTCTATAACGCTGGGGTTCCCATAGTTGGGTGCCGAATTTATCTCCCCTCGTCTGTGACGCTGGGGTTCCCATAGTTGGGTGCCGAATTTATCTCCCCTCGTCTGTGACCCTGGGGTTCCCATAGTTGGGTGCCGAATTTATCTCCCCTCGTCTGTGACACGGGGTTCCCATAGTTGGGTGCCGAACTTATCTCCCCTCGTCTGTGACACTGGGGTTCCCATAGTTGGGTGCCGAATTTATCTCCCCTCGTCTCTAACGCTGGGGTTCCCATAGTTGGGTGCCGAATTTATCTCCCCTCGTCTGTGACACTGGGGTTCCCATAGTTGGGTGCCGAATTTATCTCCCCTCGTCTGTGACACTGGGGTTCCCATAGTTGGGTGCCGAATTTATCTCCCCTCGTCTGTGACACTGGGGTTCCCATAGTTGGGTGCCGAATTTATCTCCCCTGGTCTCTAACACTGGGGTTCCCATAGTTGGGTGCCGAATTTATCTCCCCTCGTCTGTGACACTGGGGTTCCCATAGTTGGGTGCCGAATTTATCTCCCCTCGTCTGTGACGCTGGGGTTCCCATAGTTGGGTGCCGAATTTGTCTCCCCTCGTCTCTAACGCTGGGGTTCCCATAGTTGGGTGCCGAATTTATCTCCCCTCGTCTGTGACGCTGGGGTTCCCATAGTTGGGTGCCGAATTTATCTCCCCTGGTCTCTAACACTGGGGTTCCCATAGTTGGGTGCCGAATTTATCTCCCCTCGTCTGTGACACTGGGGTTCCCATAGTTGGGTGCCGAATTTATCTCCCCTCGTCTGTGACACTGGGGTTCCCATAGTAGGGTGCCGAATTTATCTCCCCTGGTCTGTGACGCTGGGGTTCCCATAGTTGGGTGCCGAATTTATCTCCCCTCGTCTGTAACCCTGGGGTTCCCATAGTTGGGTGCCGAATTTATCTCCCCTCGTCTGTAACGCTGGGGTTCCCATAGTTGGGTGCCAAATTTATCTCCCCTCGTCTGTGACGCTGGGGTTCCCATAGTTGGGTGCCGAATTTATCTCCCCTCGTCTCTAACGCTGGGGTTCCCATAGTTGGGTGCCGAATTTATCTCCCCTCGTCTGTGACCCTGGGGTTCCCATAGTTGGGTGCCGAATTTATCTCCCCTCGTCTGTGACACTGGGGTTCCCATAGTTGGGTGCCGAATTTATCTCCCCTCGTCTGTGACACTGGGGTTCCCATAGTTGGGTGCCGAATTTATCTCCCCTCGTCTGTAACGCTGGGGTTCCCATAGTAGGGTGCCGAATTTATCTCCCCTCGTCTCTAACCCTGGGGTTCCCATAGTTGGGTGCCGAATTTATCTCCCCTCGTCTGTGACCCTGGGGTTCCCATAGTTGGGTGCCGAATTTATCTCCCCTCGTCTGTGACGCTGGGGTTCCCATAGTTGGGTGCCGAATTTATCTCCCCTCGTCTGTAACACTGGGGTTCCCATAGTTGGGTGCCGAATTTATCTCCCCTCGTCTGTAACGCTGGGGTTCCCATAGTTGGGTGCCGAATTTATCTCCCCTCGTCTGTGACGCTGGGGTTCCCATAGTAGGGTGCCGAATTGACCTCCCCTCGTCTGTGACACTGGGGTTCCCATAGTTGGGTGCCGAATTTATCTCCCCTCGTCTCTAACACTGGGGTTCCCATAGTTGGGTGCCGAATTTATCTCCCCTCGTCTGTGACACTGGGGTTCCCATAGTTGGGTGCCGAATTTATCTCCCCTCGTCTGTGACGCTGGGGTTCCCATAGTTGGGTGCCGAATTTATCTCCCCTCGTCTGTGACGCTGGGGTTCCCATAGTTGGGTGCCGAATTTATCTCCCCTGGTCTGTGACGCTGGGGTTCCCATAGTTGGGTGCCGAATTTATCTCCCCTCGTCTGTGACGCTGGGGTTCCCATAGTTGGGTGCCGAATTTATCTCCCCTCGTCTCTAACGCTGGGGTTCCCATAGTTGGGTGCCGAATTTATCTCCCCTCGTCTGTGACTGGGGTTCCCATAGTTGGGTGCCGAATTTATCTCCCCTCGTCTGTGACGCTGGGGTTCCCATAGTTGGGTGCCGAATTTATCTCCCCTCGTCTGTGACGCTGGGGTTCCCATAGTTGGGTGCCGAATTTATCTCCCCTCGTCTGTGACACTGGGGTTCCCATAGTTGGGTGCCGAATTTATCTCCCCTCGTCTGTAACACTGGGGTTCCCATAGTTGGGTGCCGAATTTATCTCCCCTCGTCTGTGACGCTGGGGTTCCCATAGTTGGGTGCCGAATTGATCTCCCCTCGTCTCTGACGCTGGGGTTCCCATAGTTGGGTGCCGAATTGATCTCCCCTCGTCTGTGACACTGGGGTTCCCATAGTTGGGTGCCGAATTTATCTCCCCTCGTCTGTGACACTGGGGTTCCCATAGTTGGGTGCCGAATTTATCTCCCCTCGTCTGTGACACTGGGGTTCCCATAGTTGGGTGCCGAATTTATCTCCCCTCGTCTGTGACTGGGGTTCCCGATGGCATCTCCAGCTGCCGGGTGTGTGAGAGACGCATTGACAGTGTTTTCAACACTCCTCGATATTTCTCACCCGTGGGTGGTGGGCGGGCATGCCCCGGGTTTCGTTTGTTATCCCATTGTTATCGGGTAATATCCAAATAGTTGATAATCCTCAAATTAGCTAATCATACTATCCCAATATCCTGTTGGTGAGCGGTTCGGAGTACTTGTCAGAGAAGTTCGGCACTGACTGACCTTTGGTGAGCAGTGCAGTGCTGTGGCTGTGGCCGTGGCCGTGGGCGGCTGGCGGCGTGTCCTGTGGCCCATGACCGCCCGTCAGCTTTGGCAGCTGACAGCTGCCGGCCTGCCCTCACACACTGTTCGGTCTGCACTCAGATCGAGTGTTAGCTTCTCTGTAGAAAGTTAGAAACCAGTGCTTTTCAAATATATTTGGTATATACAATAGAGTAAATTCCTAGGTCAGGTGCCACGCTAAGCAGAGTTTGTTGCGCGGGTCCTAACCCCACCGTCCGATCGCATGGTTACTGGTCAACGACAGTATTGAAAGGTGAAAGCAAAGCTTTACATATCCATTAGACTGGTGCAAAATGGACGAAGTTTTCACCCATAGTGCTACCACTTGTATTCTTGATCCATTGCTCTTCCTGATTTCAAAACAGTTTTTGTTTCAGCTCTAGCATCGTTAAAAATAAAAATCCTTATTTTTTTGCCATTGGAAATTGAGTGCCCTTCCCTCTGTTGTATTCTGTTATCCGGGTAGCCCCCCCCCAAAAAAAAAAACGCGCCGAGTTTCGAGGCTTACCTTAAACAGTTTTGGTAATAGATATGACGTTGACACTTGGTACGCATACGAAACAATTAATTATGCGTTAAGCAAAACAAAAATAATATCAATCGGATATTTAGTTTCGATGTTATAAGACATTATCTAAACCCTTTAAAAAAACGGGTTTTTGACGTTTTTTTTATTTCCACGCGCGAACGATCGAGCGCGAGCGCTTCTTCAATTTCTTCTTCAATTCGAGCGCGAGCTTCAGCCCGGACCACCGCCAACAAACGCGACTTCCACTGTATAACATCGAAACTAAATATCCGATTGATATATTTGTGTTTTGCTTAACGCAGAATGAATTGTTTTGTATGCGTACCAAGTGTCAACTTCATATCTATGACCAAAACAAAATGGTAAGCCTCGAAACTCGGCGCGTTTGAGGGGGGGGGGGGCTACCCGGATAACAGTTTTAACGATGAAACAAAAACTGAAACAGCTGAACAAAAACTGGAACAAAAACTGTTTTGAAATCAGGAAGAGCAATGGATCAATAAACCAAGTGTTAGAACTTTGGGTGAGTAACTTCGTCCATTTTGCAACAGTCTAATATCCATCAATACCTAGGCACTGCTCGCCCCGTCCTTTGACGTGCACTGACCGCGAACTCTGCCGCTGCCGTCGGCCGCAGGATACCACAGTCAGTGGCAAACAGCGACCGGCGAAGCGATTCGAACCCAGCGTGTAGGGCACCACAATCAGTGGCAAACAGCGACCGGCGAAGCGATTCGAACCCAGCGTGTAGAACACCACAATCAGTGGCAAACAGCGACCGGCGAAGCGATTCGAACCCAGCGTGTAGGACACCACAATCAGTGGCAAACAGCGACCGGCGAAGCGATTCGAACCCAGCGTGTAGGACACCACAATCAGTGGCAAACGGCGACCGGCGAAGCGATTCGAACCCAGCGTGTAGGACACCACAATCAGTGGCAAACAGCGACCGGCGAAGCGATTCGAACCCAGCGTGTAGGACACCACAATCAGTGGCAAACGGCGACCGGCGAAGCGATTCGAACCCAGCGTGCCAGACCGGGACAGACATCGGTTACCGGAGACTTGGATATCCGTTTGGCAGGCAAAAATGTTGTACTTTTCGGTAACCATTAGTGTACGCATACATACACACATACATATAGTGTATATAGTTGTGGTCGATGATTTTATCATGTGCATCAACATATGCCATGCATATCTTCACATGTCTTACTTCCTGCTAATATCCCACATTTGCATTCGTGCTTGGTGTTTATAGTCGGCAATTTCCTGATATAATCGTTAGTCCGTGTCGAATAGTTTGATTTTCGTTGGATATGTGCCGACATTGGTCATTCCAGGCCGCTTACGTCAGCTGTAGGTACAGCGTGTTGGTACCCGTGTCGCCAGGTTACCATTGCCACCCAGCCAATGGTTTACTGGTGCGAAGCTCGTTGTATGCCTAGCAGATATATAACGATATATTTGCACACAGTGGGTCGCGACTTCAATGCTGATCATATATTATTGATTGAAGCGTGTTTCACGATGCACGTGTTTGACGATCTGATGTTTGACGTGTTTGACGATCTGATGTTTGACGTGTTTGACGATCTGATGTTTGATTTGTTTGACGATCTGATGTTTGGCGTGTTTGACGATCTGATGTTTGACGTGTTTGACGATCTGATGTTTGACGTGTTTGACGTGTTTGACGATCTGATGTTTGGCGTGTTTGACGATCCTGATGTTTGACGTGTTTGACGATCTGATGTTTGACGTGTTTGACGATCTGATGTTTAACGTGTTAGACGATCCTGATGTTTGGCGTGTTTGACGATCTGATGTTTGACGTGTTTGACGATCTGATGTTTGACGTGTTTGACGACCTGATGTTTGACGTGTTTGACGATCTGATGCAAGAACTTTAAATATGGTCGATATCTGTGCCAGCTGTAGGGACGAACTCTTCCCTATATAGGGTAGAGCATAGTATATAGCTCCGCCCATTGGTCGTGTTTGACCAACCGGGACTGAGCTGAGCTGCTGTCGGCGGCTCGGTTACCAAGCGCCGCGTGAAAGGTTTGACGAGGTTCGGGTCAAATATCAGCCGATTCCTGGCAGCCAAATGTCAGAACTCAGATATTGGTTAGCCGATGATGACACAAAGCCGTGACTGCAGTATGACAGACGATGAAGAGAGTTGGGTCCATACCTGCCGATATTTATGTGAGTTTTTGGAAGTACGGTATGACAAACCAAAAACGATGTACGTATTGGCGACATCTCTTCAGACGAAAAGGGATTGCAGTGCATGTTTAAGCTGTTTAGTTTTGGTTTCTCAGCATAAGTCCAGTGTCATGCCGAGTACGATGACGATGACGATGATGATGATTGTGGTGTTTTAGGGCGCTTCAACACCGAAGGCTATGTCGCGCCCACCGAGTATGTGCGTCCCACATGCCGAGTATGTGCGTATGTGCGCCCCACATGCCGAGTATGTGCGTATGTGCGCCCCACATGCCGAGTATGTGCGTATGTGCGTCCCACATTCCGAGTATGTGCGTATGTGCGTCCCACATGCCGAGTATGTGCGTCTGCTGTGAAGTGTCCTTCGTTGTGCTCCAGCTCGTGGAGATGGTGCGTTTTTGTTTCGGCGTCGGAATAAGCGCGATGTTGATTCTGACGTCTACAGTGGTCCACAGACACGGTGCCTATTCTGACGTCTACAGTGGTCCACAGACACGGTGCCTATTCTGACGTCTACAGTGGTCCACAGACATGGTGCCTATTCTGACGTCTACAGTGGTCCACAGACACGGTGCCTATTCTGACGTCTATAGTGGTCCACAGACACGGTGCCTATTCTGACGTCTACAGTGGTCCACAGACACGGTGCCTATTCTGACGTCTACAGTGGTCCACAGACACGGTGCCTATTCTGACGTCTACAGTGGTCCACAGACACGGTGCCTATTCTGACGTCTACAGTGGTCCACAGACACGGTGCCTATTCTGACGTCTACAGTGGTCCACAGACACGGTGCCTATTCTGACGTCTACAGTGGTCCACAGACACGGTGCCTATTCTGACGTCTACAGTGGTCCACAGACACGGTGCCTATTCTGACGTCTACAGTGGTCCACAGACACGGTGCCTATTCTGACGTCTACAGTGGTCCACAGACACGGTGCCTATTCTGACGTATACAGTGGTCCACAGACACGGTGCCTATTCTGACGTCTACAGTGGTCCACAGACACGGTGCCTATTCTGACGTCTACAGTGGTCCACAGACACGGTGCCTATTCTGACGTCTACAGTGGTCCACAGACACGGTGCCTATTCTGACGTCTACAGTGGTCCACAGGCACGGTGCCTATTCTGACGTCTATAGTGGTCCACAGACACGGTGCCTATTCTGACGTATACAGTGGTCCACAGACACGGTGCCTATTCTGACGTTTACAGTGGTCCACAGACACGGTGCCTATTCTGACGTCTACAGTGGTCCACAGACACGGTGCCTATTCTGACGTCTATAGTGGCCCACAGACACGGTGCCTATTCTGACGTCTACAGTGGTCCACAGACACGGTGCCTATTCTGACGTCTATAGTGGCCCACAGACACGGTGCCTATTCTGACGTCTACAGTGGTCCACAGACACGGTGCCTATTCTGACGTCTACTGTGATCGAGTGCCAGCGCTCCGGACTGAAGAAGTCATCGTTCCAGTTCGCAGCCACGCTGATGAAGCCAGAGTATAGGGACCAGGTCAGTCGGGGCGAGGCACGACAGGCTTCGAAACAAATCTACTTGAGATAAAATAAAATATTCTGCGCGTGAAATGGTGGATAATATTTGGTGTGGTGTGATGTGTGGAATCTGATTTTGAGTCAACATAGTGACGTTCAAAAATGTAGTATTGACATGCGTGAATGGCTAGTTTTACTTGGAGCGATGTGTCCTCCTGTTGCTGGCAATGCCTTACCACTAGCCGGCTGGTGAACACTAGTGCCGAAACTATGTCTCTGACACTGCATCTTTACCCGTCACCGACTCGGCTGTTCCTCTGACTGAAGGTGGACCCCAAGTACAAGAAGAAGATCGAGGCTGTCGTGCGGAAGCCGGCCAAGTCCGAGGAGGAGGAGTTCCCCTCTCCGTGTCCCTTCTGCGAGAACATGATCGCCGAGACGGAGCTGAACTGCGACAAGTGCAAGCGCTCGCTGCCGTACTGCATCGCCTCCGGCAGACACGTGGTGAAGGACGACCTCACCGAGTGTCCCTTCTGCCACTTCCCGGCCATCCGCTCCGAGATGGCCAAGTGAGTGACAAGACGGGTTGGAGAGTTGGGACATCCGAGCTGGCCAAGTGAGCGGCCTGACAGGGGGATGGTGGAGGGCTGGGTTCCCCGCAGTTTCGCCTGTGCCGCTGGGTTGTGTAACGGTAGGGGGATGGTGGAGGGCTGGGTTCCACGCAGTTTCGTCTGTGCCGCTGGGTTGTGTAACGGTAGGGGGATGGTGGAGGGCTGGGTTCCACGCAGTTTCGCCTGCGCTGCTGGGTTGTGTAACGGTAGGGGGATGGTGGAGGGCTGGGTTCCCCGCAGTTTCGCCTGTGCCGCTGGGTTGTGTAACGGTAGGGGGATGGTGGAGGGCTGGGTTCCCCGCAGTTTCGCCTGTGCCGCTGGATTGTGTAACGGTAGGGGGATGGTGGAGGGCTGGGTTCCACGCAGTTTCGCCTGTGCCGCTGGGTTGTGTAACGGTAGGGGGATGGTGGAGGGCTGGGTTCCCCGCAGTTTCGTCTGTGCCGCTGGGTTGTGTAACGGTAGGGGGATGGTGGAGGGCTGGGTTCCCGCAGTTTCGCCTGTGCCGCTGGGTTGTGTAACGGTAGGGGGATGGTGGAAGGCTGGGTTCCCCGCAGTTTCGCCTGTGCCGCTGGGTTGTGTAACGGTAGGGGGATGGTGGAGGGCTGGGTTCCACGCAGTTTCGTCTGTGCCGCTGGGTTGTGTAACGGTAGGGGGATGGTGGAGGGCTGGGTTCCACGCAGTTTCGCCTGCGCTGCTGGGTTGTGTAACGGTAGGGGGATGGTGGAGGGCTGGGTTCCCCGCAGTTTCGCCTGTGCCGCTGGGTTGTGTAACGGTAGGGGGATGGTGGAGGGCTGGGTTCCCCGCAGTTTCGCCTGCGCTGCTGGGTTGTGTAACGGTAGGGGGATGGTGGAGGGCTGGGTTCCCCGCAGTTTCGTCTGCGCTGCTGGGTTGTGTAACGGTAGGGGGATGGTGGAGGGCTGGGTTCCACGCAGTTTCGTCTGTGCCGCTGGGTTGTGTAACGGTAGGGGGATGGTGGAGGGCTGGGTTCCCCGCAGTTTCGTCTGCGCTGCTGGGTTGTGTAACGGTAGGGGGATGGTGGAGGGCTGGGTTCCACGCAGTTTCGTCTGTGCCGCTGGGTTGTGTAACGGTAGGGGGATGGTGGAGGGCTGGGTTCCCCGCAGTTTCGCCTGTGCCGCTGGGTTGTGTAACGGTAGGGGGATGGTGGAGGGCTGGGTTCCCCGCAGTTTCGCCTGTGCCGCTGGGTTGTGTAACGGTAGGGGGATGGTGGAGGGCTGGGTTCCCCGCAGTTTCGCCTGTGCCGCTGGGTTGTGTAACGGTAGGGGGATGGTGGAGGGCTGGGTTCCCCGCAGTTTCGCCTGTGCCGCTGGATTGTGTAACGGTAGGGGGATGGTGGAGGGCTGGGTTCCACGCAGTTTCGCCTGTGCCGCTGGGTTGTGTAACGGTAGGGGGATGGTGGAGGGCTGGGTTCCCCGCAGTTTCGTCTGTGCCGCTGGGTTGTGTAACGGTAGGGGGATGGTGGAGGGCTGGGTTCCCGCAGTTTCGCCTGTGCCGCTGGGTTGTGTAACGGTAGGGGGATGGTGGAAGGCTGGGTTCCCCGCAGTTTCGCCTGTGCCGCTGGGTTGTGTAACGGTAGGGGGATGGTGGAGGGCTGGGTTCCACGCAGTTTCGTCTGTGCCGCTGGGTTGTGTAACGGTAGGGGGATGGTGGAGGGCTGGGTTCCCCGCAGTTTCGCCTGCGCTGCTGGGTTGTGTAACGGTAGGGGGATGGTGGAGGGCTGGGTTCCCCGCAGTTTCGCCTGTGCCGCTGGGTTGTGTAACGGTAGGGGGATGGTGGAGGGCTGGGTTCCCCGCAGTTTCGCCTGCGCTGCTGGGTTGTGTAACGGTAGGGGGATGGTGGAGGGCTGGGTTCCCCGCAGTTTCGTCTGCGCTGCTGGGTTGTGTAACGGTAGGGGGATGGTGGAGGGCTGGGTTCCACGCAGTTTCGTCTGTGCCGCTGGGTTGTGTAACGGTAGGGGGATGGTGGAGGGCTGGGTTCCCCGCAGTTTCGTCTGCGCTGCTGGGTTGTGTAACGGTAGGGGGATGGTGGAGGGCTGGGTTCCACGCAGTTTCGTCTGTGCCGCTGGGTTGTGTAACGGTAGGGGGATGGTGGAGGGCTGGGTTCCCCGCAGTTTCGCCTGTGCCGCTGGGTTGTGTAACGGTAGGGGGATGGTGGAGGGCTGGGTTCCCCGCAGTTTCGCCTGTGCCGCTGGGTTGTGTAACGGTAGGGGGATGGTGGAGGGCTGGGTTCCCCGCAGTTTCGCCTGTGCCGCTGGGTTGTGTAACGGTAGGGGGATGGTGGAGGGCTGGGTTCCCGCAGTTTCGCCTGTGCCGCTGGGTTGTGTAACGGTAGGGGGATGGTGGAGGGCTGGGTTCCCCGCAGTTTCGCCTGTCCCGCTGGGTTGTGTAACGGTAGGGGGATGGTGGAGGGCTGGGTTCCCCGCAGTTTCGCCTGTGCCGCTGGGTTGTGTAACGGTAGGGGGATGGTGGAGGGCTGGGTTCCCCGCAGTTTCGCCTGTGCCGCTGGGTTGTGTAACGGTAGGGGGATGGTGGAGGGCTGGGTTCCCGCAGTTTCGCCTGTGCCGCTGGGTTGTGTAACGGTAGGGGGATGGTGGAGGACTGGGTTCCCCGCAGTTTCGCCTGTGCCGCTGGGTTGTGTAACGGTAGGGGGATGGTGGAGGGCTGGGTTCCCCGCAGTTTCGCCTGTGCCGCTGGGTTGTGTAACGGTAGGGGGATGGTGGAGGGCTGGGTTCCCCGCAGTTTCGCCTGTGCCGCTGGGTTGTGTAACGGTAGGGGGATGGTGGAGGACTGGGTTCCCGCAGTTTCGCCTGTGCCGCTGGGTTGTGTAACGGTAGGGGGATGGTGGAGGGCTGGGTTCCACGCAGTTTCGCCTGTGCCGCTGGGTTGTGTAACGGTAGGGGGATGGTGGAGGGCTGGGTTCCCGCAGTTTCGCCTGTGCCGCTGGGTTGTGTAACGGTAGGGGGATGGTGGAGGACTGGGTTCCCCGCAGTTTCGCCTGTGCCGCTGGGTTGTGTAACGGTGGGAGGTCTGTGACTAAGTTGTTCGATCAAGGTACGTGCTTATCATCATTGCTTTACACTACGAAATTTCCTTCGCGAACCAGTTTGCACGAACACCTGGCCAATGATGCACTTTCAGCTGGAATGATTCGTTCAAGTTTCACCATTGACACCGGAAGCCTGTTTCTCCGCGGGTTTGTCGAGTCTGACGACCCGTGTCCGATGTGTAACAGGGGCCCTCTCAGTCCTGTATGTCGGGTCGTAACAGGGGCCCTCTCAGTCCTGTATGTCGGTTCGTAACAGGGGCCCTCTCAGTCCTGTATGTCGGGTCGTAACAGGGGCCCTCTCAGTCCTGTATGTCGGGTGGTAACAGGGTCCCTCTCAGTCCTGTATGTCGGGTGGTAACAGGGGCCCTCTCAGTCCTGTATGTCGGGTCGTAACAGGGGCCCTCTCAGTCCTGTATGTCGGGTGGTAACAGGGGCCCTCTCAGTCCTGTATGTCGGGTGGTAACAGGGGTCCTCTCAGTCCTGTATGTCGGTTCGTAACAGGGGTCCTCTCAGTCCTGTATGTCGGGTCGTACTAGGGGCCCTCTCAGTCCTGTATGTCGGGTCGTAACAGGGGTCCTCTCAGTCCTGTATGTCGGGTGGTAACAGGGTCCCTCTCAGTCCTGTATGTCGGGTCGTAACAGAGGCCCTCTCAGTCCTGTATGCCGGGTCGTAACAGGGGCCCTCTCGGTCCTGTATGTCGGGTCGTAACAGGGGCCCTCTCAGTCCTGTATGTCGGGTCGTAACAGGGGCCCTCTCAGTCCTGTATGTCGGGTCGTAACAGGGGCTCTCTCAGTCCTGTATGTCGGGTCGTACTAGGGGCCCTCTCAGTCCTGTATGTCGGGTGGTAACAGGGGCCCATCCAGTCCTGTATGTCGGGTCGTAACAGGGGCTCTCTCAGTCCTGTATGTCGGGTGGTAACAGGGGCCCATCCAGTCCTGTATGTCGGGTCGTAACAGGGGGCCTCTCAGTCCTGTATGTCGGGTCGTAACAGGGGGCCTCTCAGTCCTGTATGTCGGGTGGTAACAGGGGCCCATCCAGTCCTGTATGTCGGGTCGTAACAGGGGGCCTCTCAGTCCTGTATGTCGGGTCGTAACAGGGGGCCTCTCAGTCCTGTATGTCGGGTGGTAACAGGGGCCCTGTCTCTCTGTGTCCGCCTTGTAACACCAGGTGTGTGCGCCTGTCTGCCGTCAGGTTCGTCGAGTCGGACGACCCGTGTCCGATGTGTAACAAGGGTCCGATCGGCGCCGGCGAGCTGCGTATCTTCCCCGATGCCGAGGTGTTCCTACCCCTGATGGGCGAGGAGTGAGACGGACGGTCACGTCTGCCAAGTGGTCGTTTGACGCTGTGTGACGTCACAATGGACAGGAGAGTAGCCCAGCCGTGATATATGCTGCCGCTGCGCCTCGGAGGCACTGCTGGTGCCCTGCATCGCAACTGATCTCACTTGAAGCGCGCCGGGCGGCCGACCGGAGGAAACTGTTGACCGGTTTGTTGGGTTACGTTCACGTTACAATACACTGCGGTTGCACCAGTAAACTTGTGTATGATGTTTCGATTCGATGCTGGTGGGGGGTTCGTTCTAAAGTGATGATGTTACCACTTTCAGGACTCTGATCTGGGAGGAAGATTGTAAAACTGTTAGGGTATTTAACTTTCTGACTTGACATCTTAGTAGGTTTGTGTGCCTGTTTGGGAGTTCACTGAGCACATATATAAATAGCTCCTGTGTCGCCGGTCTTCACATCTTAGTAGGTTTGTGTGCCTGTTTGGGAGTTCACTGAGCACATATATAAATAGCTCCTGTGTCGCCGGTCTTCACATCTTAGTAGGTTTGTGTGCCTGTTTGGGAGTTCACTGAGCACATATATAAATAGCTCCTGTGTCGCCGGTCTTCACATCTTAGTAGGTTTGTGTGCCTGTTTGGGAGTTCACTGAGCACATATATAAATAGCTCCTGTGTCGCCGGTCTTCACATCTTAGTAAGTTTGTGTGCCTGTTTGGGAGTTCACTGAGCACATATATAAATAGTTCCTGTGTCGCGGCTCGATGGTCGGTTTCGGGCGGAGCGGCGGTCGAAGTTGATGTGGCCGCCGTCGCTGAGTGGCGACTGAGACCAGGATCGACCGCATCGATGACCTAATAAAGCGGGCCGGGCTGGTGGGGACGGGACGGGGCCGGGCCTGGGAGGGACTGCTGGGTGGTGTGGGAAGGCCAGGATATCATCACAGCCGCCGGCCGTCAGGGCAGTGGTGACTGGCGGCTCTCGGTCGGCGAAGACTGGCGTTCCACAGATCGCGCCCAGCCTTCACCGTACCGCTCCGTGAGGCGTCCAGCCGTCACCGTACCGCTCCGTGAGGCGCCCAGCCGTACCGCTCCGTGAGGCGCCCAGCCGTCACCGTACCGCTCCGTGAGGCGCCCAGCCGTCACCGTACCGCTCCGTGAGGCGCCCAGCCGTCACCGTACCGCTCCGTGAGGCGCTCAGCCGTCACCGTACCGCTCCGTGAGGCGCTCAGCCGTCACCGCTCCGTGAGGTGCCCAGACGTCGCCGTACCGCTCCGTGAGGCGCCCAGACGTCACCGTACCGCTCCGTGAGGCGCCCAGCCGTCACCGTACCGCTCCGTGAGGCGCCCAGCCGTCACCGTACCGCTCCGTGAGGCGCCCAGCCGTCACCGTACCGCTCCGTGAGGCGCCCAACCTTCACCGTACCGCTCCGTGAGGCGCCCAGCCGTCACCGTACCGCTCCGTGAGGCGCCCAACCTTCACCGTGAGGCGTCCAGCCTTCACCGTACCGCTCCGTGAGGCGCCCAGCCGTCACCGTACTGCTCCGTGAGGCGCCCAGCCTTCACCGTGAGGCGTCCAGCCGTCACCGTACCGCTCCGTGAGACGCCCAGCCGTCACCGTACCGCTTCGTGAGACGCCCAGACGTCACCGTGAGGCGTCCAGCCGTCACCGTACCGCCCCGTGAGACGCACAGCCGTCACCGTACCGCTCCGTGAGGCGCCCAGCCTTCACCGTACCGCTCCGTGAGGCGCCCAGCCGTCACCGTACCGCTCCGTGAGGCGCCTAGCCGTCACCGTACCGCTCCGGGAGATGACCAGATCGAAGTTCCTCCCGCCGTGGAAACTCAGACAGGTACGTCAGAGAGTGCCGTCGGGGGCAGTTCTTCGTTAAGACTAGGTTCTTAAACTTCAATGTCAATCATTATCGTTGCAGTTCTCACATATTCGTGACCGTATCTTATGGTTATAAACGCAAAAATAAATTGCTGAAGAAGAATTGCTTCAACGAAATCTGTTTTAATTTAATCTTTGTCAGCCGGTATGTATTACTGCATACCAGCAGACTTATCCAGATGCTGGTTAATGGTTATCGCTTCATTGGAAACATAGATGTTCATGTTCAAACAATACATAAACATAACCAGCAGCCAATGGAGTATTCAGTAGCAACAAACCCAGTTAGTTCATGTCCTCCACGTTCATGTCCACTGCACAGTTGACCCTGTTACAGATGGTGCAGTCCTGGACAGGGCGGCGGAAGAAGGTGGCCCCCCGGGAGGAGGGCGGCACGTCCGACTCCTTCCTGGAGAAGTTCTACTCGGCGGCCGACACGGAGGTGGACGGCACCGAGGCCGGCGTGGAGAACCCCACCTTCTGCTTCGGACTCATCCCTGGGTACTTCACCGTGGACACGTCCAAGTCGTTCCACTACTGGGTAAGGAGTGCTGATAGATGTTAATGCTTTTGGAGATATCGCTGAGGAACGGTAAGTAACGAAGCGAGTTTGTTTATGTTTTGTATGACCTAGTCATTATATTGGTTGCTCGAGTTATTAATAGTACCTCATCTCACACAATGCTTCTGTGATAATTGTTATTCATGATATTGATAGATATGGTCAATGCGTCCTGTGTAACTATGACTGACGCTGACTGCTGTCCCCAGTGGCTGCTGTGTAACTATGACTGACGCCGACTGCTGTCCACAGTGGCTGCTGTGTAACTATGACTGACGCTGACTGCTGTCCACAGTGGCTGCTGTGTAACTATGACTGACGCTGACTGCTGTCCCCAGTGGCTGCTGTGTAACTATGACTGACGCTGACTGCTGTCCCCAGTGGCTGCTGTGTAACTATGACTGACGCTGACTGCTGTCCACAGTGGCTGCTGTGTAACTATGACTGACGCTGACTGCTGTCCACAGTGGCTGCTGTGTAACTATGACTGACGCCGACTGCTGTCCTCAGTGGCTGCTGTGTAACTATGACTGACGCTGACTGCTGTCCCCAGTGGCTGCTGTGTAACTATGACTGACGCCGATTGCTGTCCCCAGTGGCTGCTGTGTAACTATGACTGACGCTGACTGCTGTCCCCAGTGGCTGCTGTGTAATTATGACTGACGCTGACTGCTGTCCCCAGCGGCTGCTGTGTAACTATGACTGACGCTGACTGCTGTCCCCAGTGGCTGCTGGTGATGACTCTGTCTGACGCCGACTGCTGTCCCCAATGGCTGCTGTGTAACTATGACTGACGCCGACTGCTGTCCCCAGTGGCTGCTGTGTAACTATGACTGACGCTGACTGCTGTCCACAGTGGCTGCTGTGTAACTATGACTGACGCTGACTGCTGTCCCCAGTGGCTGCTGTGTAACTATGACTGACGCTGACTGCTGTCCCCAGTGGCTGCTGTGTAACTATGACTGACGCTGACTGCTGTCCAAAGTGGCTGCTGTGTAACTATGACTGACGCCGACTGCTGTCCTCAGTGGCTGCTGTGTAACTATGACTGACGCTGACTGCTGTCCCCAGTGGCTGCTGTGTAACTATGACTGACGCCGATTGCTGTCCCCAGTGGCTGCTGTGTAACTATGACTGACGCTGACTGCTGTCCCCAGTGGCTGCTGTGTAATTATGACTGACGCTGACTGCTGTCCCCAGCGGCTGCTGTGTAACTATGACTGACGCTGACTGCTGTCCACAGTGGCTGCTGTGTAACTATGACTGACGCTGACTGCTGTTCCCAGTGGCTGCTGTGTAACTATGACTGACGCCGACTGCTGTCCCCAGTGGCTGCTGTGTAACTATGACTGACGCCGATTGCTGTCCCCAGTGGCTGCTGTGTAACTATGACTGACGCTGACTGCTGTCCCCAGTGGCTGCTGTGTAATTATGACTGACGCTGACTGCTGTCCCCAGCGGCTGCTGTGTAACTATGACTGACGCTGACTGCTGTCCCCAGTGGCTGCTGTGTAACTATGACTGACGCTGACTGCTGTCCCCAGTGGCTGCTGTGTAACTATGACTGACGCTGACTGCTGTCCACAGTGGCTGCTGTGTAACTATGACTGACGCTGACTGCTGTCCCCAGCGGCTGCTGTGTAACTATGACTGACGCTGACTGCTGTCCCCAGTGGCTGCTGGTGATGACTCTGTCTGACGCCGACTGCTGTCCCCAATGGCTGCTGTGTAACTATGACTGACGCCGACTGCTGTTCCCAGTGGCTGCTGTGTAACTATGACTGACGCCGACTGCTGTCCCCAGTGGCTGCTGTGTAACTATGACTGACGCCGATTCCTGTCCCCAGTGGCTGCTGTGTAACTATGACTGACGCCGACTGCTGTCCCCAGTGGCTGCTGGTGATGACTCTGTCTGACGCCGACTGCTGTCCACAGTGGCTGCTGTGTAACTATGACTGACGCTGACTGCTGTCCCCAGTGGCTGCTGTGTAACTATGACTGACGCTGACTGCTGTCCACAGTGGCTGCTGTGTAACTATGACTGACGCCGACTGCTGTCCCCAGTGGCTGCTGTGTAACTATGACTGACGCTGACTGCTGTCCCCAGTGGCTGCTGTGTAACTATGACTGACGCCGACTGCTGTCCCCAGTGGCTGCTGTGTAACTATGACTGACGCTGACTGCTGTCCACAGTGGCTGCTGTGTAACTATGACTGACGCTGACTGCTGTCCCCAGTGGCTGCTGTGTAACTATGACTGACGCTGACTGCTGTCCCCAGTGGCTGCTGTGTAACTATGACTGACGCCGACTGCTGTCCACAGTGGCTGCTGTGTAACTATGACTGACGCTGACTGCTGTCCCCAGTGGCTGCTGTGTAACTATGACTGACGCCGACTGCTGTCCCCAGTGGCTGCTGTGTAACTATGACTGACGCTGACTGCTGTCCCCAGTGGCTGCTGTGTAACTATGACTGACGCCGACTGCTGTCCCCAGTGGCTGCTGGTGATGACTCTGTCTGACGCTGACTGCTGTCCCCAGTGGCTGCTGTGTAACTATGACTGACGCCGACTGCTGTCCCCAGTGGCTGCTGGTGATGACTCTGTCTGACGCCGACTGCTGTCCCCAGTGGCTGCTGTGTAACTATGACTGACGCTGACTGCTGTCCCCAGTGGCTGCTGTGTAACTATGACTGACGCCGACTGCTGTCCCCAGTGGCTGCTGTGTAACTATGACTGACGCCGACTGCTGTCCCCAGTGGCTGCTGTGTAACTATGACTGACGCTGACTGCTGTCCCCAGTGGCTGCTGTGTAACTATGACTGACGCCGACTGCTGTCCCCAGTGGCTGCTGTGTAACTATGACTGACGCCGACTGCTGTCCCCAGTGGCTGCTGGTGATGACTCTGTCTGACGCCGATTCCTGTCCCCAGTGGCTGCTGTGTAACTATGACTGACGCCGACTGCTGTCCCCAGTGGCTGCTGTGTAACTATGACTGACGCCGACTGCTGTCCCCAGTGGCTGCTGGTGATGACTCTGTCTGACGCCGATTCCTGTCCCCAGTGGCTGCTGTGTAACTATGACTGACGCCGATTCCTGTCCCCAGTGGCTGCTGTGTAACTATGACTGACGCCGACTGCTGTCCCCAGTGGCTGCTGGTGATGACTCTGTCTGACGCCGATTCCTGTCCCCAGTGGCTGCTGTGTAACTATGACTGACGCTGACTGCTGTCCCCAGTGGCTGCTGGTGATGACTCTGTCTGACGCCGATTCCTGTCCCCAGTGGCTGCTGTGTAACTATGACTGACGCCGACTGCTGTCCCCAGTGGCTGCTGTGTAACTATGACTGACGCTGACTGCTGTCCACAGTGGCTGCTGTGTAACTATGACTGACGCCGACTGCTGTTCCCAGTGGCTGCTGTGTAACTATGACTGACGCCGATTCCTGTCCCCAGTGGCTGCTGTGCAACTATGACTGACGCTGACTGCTGTCCCCAGTGGCTGCTGTGTAACTATGACTGACGCCGACTGCTGTCCTCAGTGGCTGCTGTGTAACTATGACTGACGCCGACTGCTGTCCACAGTGGCTGCTGTGTAACTATGACTGACGCTGACTGCTGTCCCCAGTGGCTGCTGTGTAACTATGACTGACGCCGACTGCTGTCCCCAGTGGCTGCTGTGTAACTATGACTGACGCTGACTGCTGTCCACAGTGGCTGCTGTGTAACTATGACTGACGCTGACTGCTGTCCCCAGTGGCTGCTGTGTAACTATGACTGACGCTGACTGCTGTCCCCAGTGGCTGCTGTGTAACTATGACTGACGCCGACTGCTGTCCACAGTGGCTGCTGTGTAACTATGACTGACGCTGACTGCTGTCCCCAGTGGCTGCTGTGTAACTATGACTGACGCCGACTGCTGTCCCCAGTGGCTGCTGTGTAACTATGACTGACGCTGACTGCTGTCCCCAGTGGCTGCTGTGTAACTATGACTGACGCCGACTGCTGTCCCCAGTGGCTGCTGGTGATGACTCTGTCTGACGCTGACTGCTGTCCCCAGTGGCTGCTGTGTAACTATGACTGACGCCGACTGCTGTCCCCAGTGGCTGCTGGTGATGACTCTGTCTGACGCCGACTGCTGTCCCCAGTGGCTGCTGTGTAACTATGACTGACGCTGACTGCTGTCCCCAGTGGCTGCTGTGTAACTATGACTGACGCCGACTGCTGTCCCCAGTGGCTGCTGTGTAACTATGACTGACGCCGACTGCTGTCCCCAGTGGCTGCTGTGTAACTATGACTGACGCTGACTGCTGTCCCCAGTGGCTGCTGTGTAACTATGACTGACGCCGACTGCTGTCCCCAGTGGCTGCTGTGTAACTATGACTGACGCCGACTGCTGTCCCCAGTGGCTGCTGGTGATGACTCTGTCTGACGCCGATTCCTGTCCCCAGTGGCTGCTGTGTAACTATGACTGACGCCGACTGCTGTCCCCAGTGGCTGCTGTGTAACTATGACTGACGCCGACTGCTGTCCCCAGTGGCTGCTGGTGATGACTCTGTCTGACGCCGATTCCTGTCCCCAGTGGCTGCTGTGTAACTATGACTGACGCCGATTCCTGTCCCCAGTGGCTGCTGTGTAACTATGACTGACGCCGACTGCTGTCCCCAGTGGCTGCTGGTGATGACTCTGTCTGACGCCGATTCCTGTCCCCAGTGGCTGCTGTGTAACTATGACTGACGCTGACTGCTGTCCCCAGTGGCTGCTGGTGATGACTCTGTCTGACGCCGATTCCTGTCCCCAGTGGCTGCTGTGTAACTATGACTGACGCCGACTGCTGTCCCCAGTGGCTGCTGTGTAACTATGACTGACGCTGACTGCTGTCCACAGTGGCTGCTGTGTAACTATGACTGACGCCGACTGCTGTTCCCAGTGGCTGCTGTGTAACTATGACTGACGCCGATTCCTGTCCCCAGTGGCTGCTGTGCAACTATGACTGACGCTGACTGCTGTCCCCAGTGGCTGCTGTGTAACTATGACTGACGCCGACTGCTGTCCTCAGTGGCTGCTGTGTAACTATGACTGACGCCGACTGCTGTCCACAGTGGCTGCTGTGTAACTATGACTGACGCTGACTGCTGTCCCCAGTGGCTGCTGTGTAACTATGACTGACGCTGACTGCTGTCCCCAGTGGCTGCTGTGTAACTATGACTGACGCTGACTGCTGTCCCCAGTGGCTGCTGTGTAACTATGACTGACACCGATTCCTGTCCCCAGTGGCTGCTGTGTAACTATGACTGACACCGATTCCTGTCCCCAGTGGCTGCTGTGTAACTATGACTGACACCGATTCCTGTCCCCAGTGGCTGCTGTGTAACTATGACTGACACCGATTCCTGTCCCCAGTGGCTGCTGTGTAACTATGACTGACACCGATTCCTGTCCCCAGTGGCTGCTGTGTAATTATGACTGACGCCGATTCCTGTCCCCAGTGGCTGCTGTGTAACTATGACTGACGCTGACTGCTGTCCACAGTGGCTGCTGGTGATGACTCTGTCTGACGCCGACTGCTGTCCCCAATGGCTGCTGTGTAACTATGACTGACGCCGACTGCTGTCCACAGTGGCTGCTGTGTAACTATGACTGACGCCGACTGCTGTCCACAGTGGCTGCTGTGTAACTATGACTGACGCTGACTGCTGTCCACAGTGGCTGCTGTGTAACTATGACTGACGCCGACTGCTGTCCCCAGTGGCTGCTGTGTAACTATGACTGACGCCGACTGCTGTCCACAGTGGCTGCTGTGTAACTATGACTGACGCCGACTGCTGTCCACAGTGGCTGCTGTGTAACTATGACTGACGCCGACTGCTGTCCCCAGTGGCTGCTGTGTAACTATGACTGACGCCGACTGCTGTCCCCAGTGGCTGCTGTGTAACTATGACTGACGCCGATTCCTGTCCCCAGTGGCTGCTGTGTAACTATGACTGACGCTGACTGCTGTCCCCAGTGGCTGCTGTGTAACTATGACTGACGCCGACTGCTGTCCCCAGTGGCTGCTGTGTAACTATGACTGACGCCGACTGCTGTCCACAGTGGCTGCTGGTGATGACTCTGTCTGACGCTGACTGCTGTCCCCAATGGCTGCTGTGTAACTAT
This sequence comes from Chirona hameri, assembly GCA_036785665.1. Lineage (NCBI taxonomy): Eukaryota > Metazoa > Arthropoda > Thecostraca > Balanomorpha > Balanidae > Chirona > Chirona hameri. Next base: position 45,502 of record JAXIVJ010004028.1, read on the forward strand.
GACTGACGCCGATTCCTGTCCCCAGTGGCTGCTGTGTAACTATGACTGACGCCGACTGCTGTCCCCAGTGGCTGCTGTGTAACTATGACTGACGCTGACTGCTGTCCCCAGTGGCTGCTGTGTAACTATGACTGACGCTGACTGCTGTCCCCAGTGGCTGCTGGTGATGACTCTGTCTGACGCTGACTGCTGTCCCCAGTGGCTGCTGTGTAACTATGACTGACGCCGACTGCTGTCCCCAGTGGCTGCTGGTGATGACTCTGTCTGACGCCGACTGCTGTCCCCAGTGGCTGCTGTGTAACTATGACTGACGCCGACTGCTGTCCACAGTGGCTGCTGTGTAACTATGACTGACGCCGACTGCTGTCCCCAGTGGCTGCTGTGTAACTATGACTGACGCTGACTGCTGTCCCCAGTGGCTGCTGTGTAACTATGACTGACGCTGACTGCTGTCCCCAGTGGCTGCTGGTGATGACTCTGTCTGTGATGTACAACCTGATCCTGATCGTGGGCCGCACCGTCTTCTGGGAGCTACAGAGCGTGGCCGGCAGCACCTGGTTCGCGCTGGACTACCTCTGCGACGCGCTCTACATCATCGACATGGTCATCAAGGCGCACGAGTGTGCGTTCGCGGCGAGATCGGCCCCCGGGCCTGGCGCCGCTCAGTTGATGGAATCCCGGTGTGGCGGGAGACTTGAGCCCAGTGTGCGATACATCATGCAGAACATGAGTGGAGCATGAGCAAGATCATATGCTGGAATTATGTGGATTTTACAGGCTATCATGGATGGATTCATATTTTTAGCAAAACTAAGCTTATTTCAATAGCTGGAATTTGAAGTGTAGAACTTTGTCGGAATGGTGTCATTTGAATGTGGATTGGTGTTTTTTGTTTTCACGCAGTGAGTCGCCCACCTTTACATGCTGCATTCGTATGTCGCTGGGTGTATACAACTCACCTCCAAGTCACGATGACTGCCTGTATTTTCAGGCTACCTGGAGCAGGGTCTGCTGGTGCAGGACCCGCTGAAGCTGCGCCGGAACTACATGAAGTCGTCCGGCTTCGTGCTGGACGTGCTGTCGATCCTGCCCACCGACCTGCTGTATCTCCATCTGGGCACCGCCTGTTACTTCACCATGCCCTGTCCGTTCCTGGTCCGCATCAACCGCGTGCTCCGGTACCGGCGCATGACTGAGTTCTTCGAGCGCACAGAGACGCGTACCAGCTTCCCAAATGCCTTCCGCATCAGCAAGGTGGTGCTGTACATCCTGGTGCTGATCCACTGGAACGCCTGTCTCTACTTCGCGCTCAGCTACGCGATCGGGTTCGGCACGGACCAGTGGGTGTACCGAAACATCACGCCCGGCGCCAACGGCACCCTATCGCACCAGTACATCTACAGCTTCTACTGGTCCACGCTGACGCTGACGACCATCGGCGAGACGCCGCAGCCGGTGGAGGACGTAGAGTACGTGTTCGTCACGCTCGACTTCCTCGCGGGCGTGCTGATTTTCGCCACAGTCGTCGGTAACGTCGGCTCGATGATCACCAACATGAACCGAGCGCGCGCAGAGTTTCAGAACCGCATGGACAGTGTGAAGCAGTACATGGAGTTCCGACGGGTCAGCAAGGAGCTGGAGCGGCGCGTGATCGAGTGGTTCGAGTACCTCTGGTCCAACAAACAGTCGCTGGACGAGCAGAACATCCTGGCCACGCTGCCGGACAAGTTGAAGGCTGAGATTGCCATCCATGTCCACCTGGACGCGCTGAAGCACGTCAGTCTGTTCCAAGACTGCGAGCCGGGTCTGTTGGTCGAGCTGGTGCTCAAGCTGAAGCTGCAGGTGTTCGGCCCCGGAGACTACATCTGCCGCAAGGGCGACGTTGGCAAGGAGATGTACATCATCAAGCGGGGCCGCGTAGTGGTCGTATCGGACGACGGCAGGACGGTCTTCGCCACCCTGCAGGCCGGCAGCGTGTTCGGCGAGATCAGCATCATGAACATCCAGGGCAACAAGATCGGTAACCGGCGTACGGCCAACGTGCGCAGCGTCGGCTACTCGGACCTGTTCTGTCTGTCCAAAGACGACCTCTGGCAGACGCTGGACGACTATCCGGAGGCGTGCCGCAGTCTGCTGGAGAAGGGTCGACAGATGCTGAGGAAGGACGGCCTGTTGGACGAGACGGTGACGGCGGCCCGGCGCACAGCCGATGTCGATCAGCAGGTGCAGCAGCTCGGTAAGTGGGAGCGCTCATCCCGCTCGGCTACCGTGCTGAAGTGGTGAGCGGCCAAGCTACATCCACAGTGGGACGAAAGAGTGCGATAATGGGGGATGAGTGTCGCGTTGTGGTGGTGGATGTATATCTTGCGTCAGAGTTATGTATATTTTGCGTCAGAGTTGTCGGAATGTGGACATCAACAGTCTGCGCTCACCCACCCTTACCGCAGTCTGCACTTTTGTGACCGTCATATCTACATTTTAGGTGGCATGGCATTGATGCATGTTCCTTTCACAGACATGCTACCTTGAATTTCCAGTTGATTTGACTTGCGTGCGATCCGCTTTTTCATTGTTGGGGCATTTCGTTAACATTCAGTTTACTCATGTATTGCATGTGATTTTCGTTTGCAGAGACAGCGTTGGAAAAACTGCAGTCCCGATTCTCCACTCTGATGTCAGAATACGGGAGATCGCAACAAACCCTTAAACAACGCTTAACACACCTGGAAACTGCACTGGTGGAGCAGAATTATCTGGAGACGTCCCCTCGGGTAGACAAGTGAGTTGACGCTGGTGCGCCAGTCGCAGTGTCGCATGCGTATTTTTAATGCTCCATGGGGCTCGGACACTGTTAGCGGAAGATGGGTGATTTAGCTGAAAGGGCCGAGATTGCCCAGGTAGGGGTTACCAATTTTATGCGGTATTGGCTGAGCAGGCGTCACACTTCCGTACACAACACTTTCATGGGACATAGGCCAGAGGCGTCTGTAGGCAATGATGGAGGGGGCAGTGGCGCTCTCGGGTTATGGTGGAACAGAGGCGTCTGCAGGCAATGATGGAGGGGGGCAGTGGCGCTCTCGGGGTATGGTGGAACAGAGACGTCTTCAAGCGGCAATGTGGAGAGGTGGCAGAGGTGTTCTCAAGGAGCAATGATGGTGGAACAGAGGCATCTTCAGGCAGCAATGTGGAGGGGTGGCAGAGGCGTTCTCAGGCGCCTCTGCTCTCTGATAACGCCTCTGCCCCCATCGTGGGAACGCCTCTGCCCCTCCCCATCATTGCCTGAAGACGTCTCTGTTCCACCATCCCCCATCGCTGCCTGAAGCCTCCTCTTTTCCACCATCTCCCCATCGCTGCCTGAAGACGCCTCTGTTCCACCATCCCCCATCGCTGCCTGAAGACGCCTCTTTTCCACCATCTCCCCCATCACTGCTTGAAGACGCCTATGTTCCACCATCCCCCCATCGCTGCCTGAAGGCGCCTCTGTTCCACCATCCCCCTCGCTGCCTGGAGACGCCTCTGCCCCCCCCCCCCCCATCGCTGCCTGAAGACGCCTCTGCTCCACCATCCCCCCATCGCTGCCTGGAGACGCCTCTGTTCCACCATCCCCCATCGCTGCCTGAAGATGCCTCTGCTCCACCATCCCCCATCGCTGCCTGGAGACGCCTCTGTTCCACCATCCCCCCATCGCTGCCTGAAGGCGCCTCTGTTCCACCATCCCCCTCGCTGCCTGGAGACGCCTCTGCCCCCCCCCCCCCCCTCGCTGCCTGAAGACGCCTCTGCTCCACCATCCCCCCCATCGCTGCCTGGAGACGCCTCTGTTCCACCATCCCCCATCGCTGCCTGAAGACGCCTCTGTTCCACCATCCCCCATCGCTGCCTGGAGACGCCTCTGTTCCACCATCCCCCCATCGCTGCCTGAAGACGCCTCTGTTCCACCATCCCCCTCGCTGCCTGGAGACGCCTCTGCCCCCCCCCACATCGCTGCCTGGAGACGCCTCTATTCCACCATCCCCCTCGCTGCCTGGAGACGCCTCTGCCCCCCTCCCCCATCGCTACCTGGAGACGCCTCTGTTCCACCAAGTGTGACGCCTACTCAGTCCATACCGCATACTCCTATATGCGCAATATCGGCCTTTTCCGCTAAATCACACAGTTTTCCGCAACAGTGTCCGAGCCCTATGGAGCATGAAAAATACACATGTTGCATGGGGCGACATCGTCTCATTGCATTTGATAGTGTACGCTACGGTATTCCCCCCCCCCCCACCCTACAAAAAAAAAACGCTTTCGTCGGTGCAAGCTTGCCAATTGATACGGCGTTCTTCTCTAGGCCAATAACAAGTATGCAGTGGCGTACCCAGGATTTACTCCAGGAAGGGGCAATTTTTCCTCAGGGGGGCATAAAGTACCCCCACCAAAAAAACTCACCGGATTTGGCCCACTATATTTTTAAAAGGGCATAATTTCACCATTTTTCTCTTTAAAAAAAAATAAAAAATCATTCATTTTTTAGACCAAAGGGGGCACGTACAGTTCTTCAGGGGGGGGGGGGATTGCCCCGTTTGCCCCCCCCCCCCCTTCTATACGCCTATGCAAGTATGCCAAATTTCATTTTGATCCTTTGAGTTTTGGTCCCCCCCGGGCCTCCGTAAGTTGTTGACTCCTACCCAAAAGGCCAAAAATAAAAGTCGTCGGACAGACCTCCGCGTGTGCTCATTTGAAAGCTCTTGTCGAATAAAGTAAACTTTAATTCAGTCGAAATGCTCTAAATTCAAGTTTTCGTTCTATGAGACATAAACAGGGCCCAAAAGCAAGCCTTCAATAGAGCAGCTCTTATTGAAGGCTTGGTTTTGGGCTCTGTTTATGTCTCATAGAACGAAAACTTGAATTTAGAGCATTTCGACTGAATTAAAGTTTACTCTACTCGACAAGAGCTTTCAAATGAGCACACGCGGAGGTCTGTACGACGACTTTGATTTTTGACCTTTTGGGCAGGGGTCAACAACTTACGGAGGCCCGGGGGGGGGGGGCCAAAACTCAAAGGATCCAAATTAAATTTGGCATACTTGTTATTGGCCTAAAGAAGAACGCCGTATCAATTGGCAAGCTTGCACCGACGAAAAAGTGTGTTTTTACACCCTAGTGTACGCTGCCCACGCCCCCTAGTGTACGCTGCTAGACGCTGGGTATATACCTACTAGTGATTCTCAAATAGGGGGTTATTATTACCCCACTTGGAGTAATGGAGCCTTTGGGCGGGGGTAATGGGAACTGAGCACCTAAGTGAACAAAGTATAGCTGATTCGTTTGATGATGGCGCACAGTGCACAATGCAAATACACTTATCACAGTTTCTGTTTCATTGTCATTATCACAGTAGCCGTTTTCACGAAGGATTATTGCGCTGAAAAGTTTCTGAAATATTCTGAAATTTTGAAAAACTACCAAACTTATAACATTTTTACCATTTTTGGCTAGAAATGTCCCTCATAATTTTGTAATATGTTGGTAAGAATACAATATGTTGACAAAATTGCGGTTTGGTGGTAATAAGTACGTATTGTATTGTATTGTATTGATATATACGTATTTACGTATGATATATACGTATTAATAGAATCTATAAGAAACTTTTCAGGAAGATTCTATCAATACTTATTACCACCAAACCGCAATTTTGTCAACATATTTTATTCTTACCAACGTCTTAAAAAATTATGAGGGACTTATTTTCTAGCCAAAAATCGCATGTAAAAGTTGTGTAGTTTTAAAACTTTCAGAATCTTTCAGAAACTTTTCAGCGCAATAATCCTTCATGAAAACGGCTATTATGACATTATCACAAACAGCATCAAAACCAGTTAATTTAAAACTATGTTCACACTTCACGTTCAGCCTTGTGTTAGGGTTTGCGTATTGTTCAACGCTGTGAACCACTGTTTTACACATGTCCACTTATATTTCTGTTCCTAGATGGCACTAGTAGTAACCGCCTGAAGTTATGCTGTACACCGCATGGCTTGAAGCCGAGAACTGTGGTCTGCGCAATGGGGATAGGGGATAACTAACAGTAGCGGATCCAGGGGGGGCCGTAGGGGCTGAAGCCCCCTGTCTTAGAAAACGGCGCCCTCGGGCGTCGCGACGCCGGATTTTCCGGCGCCGAAGGCGCTGTAGCATTCTCGGGAGGCCGCCAGGGCGCTCTTGTATCTACCGACATAGTCGTAGGCCGTAGCACTGTTGAAAGGCACCCTGGCACCCTCAGAAGACAGCTTGCCGCCCTCGGAAGGCATTATGCCGCCCTCGGAAGAAGGCATCATGCCGCCCTCGGAAGGCATCATGCCACCATCGGAAGGCATCATGCCACCCTCGGAAGGCATCATGCCGCCCTCGGAAGGCATCATGCCGCCCTCGGAAAACATCGTGTCGCCCTCGGAAAACATAGTGTCGCCCTCGGAAGACATTTTGCCGCCCTCGGAGTGCATTATACCGCCCTCAGAAGATGTCTTGTCGCCCTCGGAAGGCATCCTGCCGCCCTAAGAGCGCATGATGCCGCTCCTGGAAGGCTTCATGCCACCCTCGGAAGACATCTTGCCGCCCTCGGAAGGCATATTGCCGCTCTCAGATCGCATTATGCCGCCCTCGGAAGTCATCATGCCCTTCTCAGAGTCCAGAGAGTATTATGCCGCCCTCGGAACAGACTTGTCAATGATTCAATGTGAATCGACTACTTTTGATTGAATCATTCTTATTTCAAATGAATGACTCATGAATCGATTCACCTCATGCGCAAACCTGTTGTGAGTCACTGATTGAATCATTCATACAGATAAAATAGGCTGATTGAATCATTCATTGCTCAAAGAATCATTCTTTTTTGGTCGAACAGCATAAACTGTCCACAAAATATGCCAGCGGCCCAGCATTCATCTGTGCCCTGTGGACAAACCAGGCACTTAATGGCCAATTATATGAGCTCTGTGTCCTGAGCTGTAGCCTGTAATTCATCTATGCGTAAAGAAAGCGAGGCTTTGTGTCCAACTCCAGTGGACACAAAGCCACTGTTCAATCAGCCCCAACTAGGGGAATACCTTGGAACTGGTAGGGTTAGGGGTAGGTACCTAAATACTTAGAAAAGGTAACTAACTCATACTTTGGTTCATAAACCACACAGTACACGCACACCTTTTTCACACGAAAAATTATCAAAAGGTGCATACCTTTTCCTAATTTCTAGGCTATACCATATCAAAAACTAAATCATAAACAAACATTTGCATGACCTCCGCATGTCCCAAATATCACTGTCGGATCGGCGCCGCTTTATTCCACATCATGCTTTATAAACAATAATACCTAATGCAAAATCAAAATAAATGTTCTATTCGCTTAAAAAAGTGAAACGTAAAGTCATTAATGCTTTTGGAATTTTTCCGTTTCCTGGGATGCTTTAATGCTATCCCAGGAAACGGACCATTCAGTGTGAGCGTTGCCATTCGTATTGGCACCTGTCCTGTGTTCACCTGACGAAGATGCAAGCGGAGGCTCTCGTTCACTGGTGGTGCTCCGGGTGCTTACACAATGACAGTTTCCCGAACCTCGCACCAATCTCAAGTCAGCCGATCAGCACAGCTCCGGTCATTGCAGGCGTCGACAGATGCATGGCCAGTGTTCTTGCCGAGCTGAAACGAAGCAACCGAATTATTCCCAGGATCCCAAAGGGTGTTAGGATCCAAGCAGCCGAAGCCTTAACAAAGTTGATAGACTCTGCCGTGGAGATGAAATCAGAAGCTGCGTGGTTTCGACTGTTCCAATTCCCCCAGATCGCCCTGTCTATGCCGGCACGTGAGAGCCGTGCAAGGGATGATGTGTCACTCACCACCAAGATTAAGAGGCAGATTGTGCGGTACATGGAAGAAGACGCCATTGAGATGCACACGCAGGCACAGAACTGTAGCCGGCGAGCGCCGGGAGGGCGACGGCGACGGCAGCAGTCGGAGGGTGAGGCGCTGAGGAAGCGTGTGGGCGCCAAGCTTTCGGACGGCGACGTGAAGGGCGCCCTCCGTCTCCTGACCTCAGACGACACCATAGCTCTCCCGTCTGACGAGAACATCGCCTGTCTCAAAATAAAGCACCCAGATGCTCCCGCTGACCTGGATTTACCGCCCGGTCCGGACCAGGAGGTGGAGCTGCCAGCACAGGCGTCCGAGGCGGACATCACAGCGGCCATTGGCAGCTTCAATGCCGGCTCCAGCGCCGGGCTGGATGGCCTGCGGCCCGCACACCTTAAGGACCTCATTAGCAGATCGGCAGGTGAGGCCGGGGTGCGCTTAGTTGCTGCGCTCACGGCACTCGTCAACCAGGCCATTCTTGGAGAGCTGCCGGCTGTCGCGCGGCCCGCCTTCTTTGGAGCTACGCTAACTGCGCTTAGAAAGAGCGACGGGGGCCTCAGGCCGATAGCGGTCGGTTCTGTATTCAGGAGGTTAGCCACCAAGGTCGCGCTCAAGTCCCTCACCGCAGAACTCGGCCAACAGCTGCGGCCAGTACAGCTTGGCTACGGTACTGCAGGCGGGTGTGAGGCAGCCGTCCATGCATCCAGGCGATTCATGGAGAGAATGAGCGGTGAAGAGGCCTTAGTGAAAATCGACATGAAAAACGCTTTCAATACAGTGCGACGCGACAGCTTTCTCCGAGCCGTACGGGAGCGAGCGCCTGGGCTGTTCCGTCTACTATGGCAAGCCTACTCTGAACCGACGCCGCTTTATTATGGCAAGGTCAGGATCCAGTCTGCTACCGGCCTCCAGCAAGGGGATCCCTGTGGTCCAGCGGTCTTTTCTCTGACCATTGACGCTGCAGCTAGAGAGGTGAAGTCGGCCTTCAACATGTGGTATTTGGATGATGGGTCCATCGGAGGAAAGACCGACACCGTCTTCCGTGACCTCGAACAGCTTATACCAGCCATGTCAGCGAGAGGACTCGTCGTCAATCCCGCAAAATGTGAAATTATCCTGCCTGAATCCTGTACTGAACACCAGAAGCGGACAACCGTGGAGCACCTTCATAAACTCATTCCAGGAGCCGCCGTAGTGGGGCAGTTTGAGGCCAGGATGCTGGGAGCACCGATGACGGACACAGCTGCCGAGCGTGTAATGGCGGAGAAGCAGAGGGACCTGGAGCGGATGGTGGACCGGCTCCAGCACGTAGATGCACATTCGGCCTTCTATCTGCTGCGGAATTGTCTATGGATCCCGGAGCTCCAGTACATTCTCCGGTCGGCCCCTGTGTATAGGCGGCTGGACCTCCTGCAGCCTCTGGACGAGACGCTCCGCGCCGCGATCTGCAGCATTACCAATGTCAACTTCGGCCATGGCAGCTGGACACAGGCAGTTTTACCGACTAGGTATGGCGGACTTGGCCTCAGACGCACTCAAGACCTCGCACTTCCCAGCTACGCAGCGTCTTTTCACCAGTGTATGCAGCTGGTGATGACGATGCTGCCCGGAACGCTACACGCCAGCCTGTCAGCGGAACGAGCGGTGGTCGCGACAGACTGGGGGAACACGGCCGAGTCGGCGGAGCCTCCAGCTGGCGACGCAGCACGCAGTCAGCGCGCCTGGGACTCAGTGCTCGCCGACAAAGTGCGCAGTCGTCTGTTGTCCGACAGCAACCAGCTGGAACAGGCCCGTCTCCTAGCAGCTGCGACGCCGGAGAGCGGAGCCTGGTTGCATGCGCTGCCCTCGGCCAGCCTGGGCACCCTGCTGGACCCGCCCACCCTCCGAGTCGCCATTGCGCTGCGCGTCGGCGCCGAGGTCTGCCAGCCGCATCAGTGCCGTTGTGGATCACCGGCGGATAGCTTGGGCCACCACGCCCTGACATGTCGTCTGAGCGCGGGACGTCATCCCCGCCACACTGCGCTCAACGACGTGATCAGGCGTGCCCTGCAGACCGCCGGCGTGCCATCACTCCTGGAGCCCACCGGCATCGATCGTGGTGACGGTAAGCGGCCGGACGGCATGACGATTTTCCCATTTACTGAAGGGAAGTCGTTAGTGTGGGACGCCACCTGCGTAAACACTTACGCAGCGTCTCATCTGCCGGCCACCGCCGCCGCCGCCGGCGCCGCAGCCAGGGATGCCGAGGAAAAGAAATTACGGAAGTACTCCGGGCTCGCTGATAGGTTTAAAGTCCAGCCGGTCGCTTTTGAAACTAGTGGCGCCTGTGGCCCGGAAACTAGCCGTTTCGTGAGGCAACTAAGCACCCGACTGATTAGCGTGACTGGCGACCCGCGCGAGCCGTCCTGGCTAAGACAGAGGTTGGCACTGGCCGTCATCCGAGGCAATGCGGCGAGTGTGCTCTACACGATGGCAACTCCAGCGGCAGAAACGACCAACTTTTCCACAAGTCAGGGGGACCAGGGACTGGTGACATCTTCTTCCCCAGCCGGGGCTCACTCGCCACTGACGCCAGAACCTCCATTGCGATCGTCCAGTGAGCCCGCCGATGACCTATCTTCGCCACCGCCGCAGCTGCAGCTGACGCCGCCACCGCCTCGACTACTTCCACAAATCAGGGTGGCCACGAATTCGTCGTCAATGAAGCCCAAATCTACTTCGCACCTGCTCAGCGAATCCGCATCGATACCGACTCCGCCTGCTGCACACAAACGGCCACCTCCGCCCGCAGCCCAAGGACTGCTGCCATCGCCGCCTTCGCCGCAGTCTCCTGCACAGGAGCCAGCTACGGAGACGGAGGCCGTGCCGCATTTACAGCATTCTGTTGCCCACGATCTCCTGCCGCCGCTTCCACCACTACCGATTGCTGCTCCCGAACTGCTGCCGTCGCCACCGGAGACTGCACCGCCTTCGCCACAGTCTGCCCCCAACGGACTGCTGCCGCCGCCTCCACCTTCACCGCTGCCGACTGCTGCTCTCGAGCTGCTGGCGCCGCCATTTCCACCACCGCAGCTGCCGAGTGTGCCGCCGCCACCGCCACTTCCACCACCGCAGCTTCCGAGTGTGCCGCCGCCACCGCCACTTCCACCACCGCAACTGCCGGGCATTCCGCCGCCACCGCCACCGTTGATGCCACATTCTTCGCCACCGCGAGCTTTATCTTCAGGCAGTTTGAAGACTGTTCATGCTCGCAGTGACCTACTGAAGGCCATCCGAGACGGCATCTCCCTGCGCAAGGTGGACCTGGAACAGGTGGAAAGGGACAGCAGCTTTCCAAAAGCCAAGGCGGCGCACGTCGCTACCGTGGCCTCTATCTTGGCGCGCCGTGTGGCGATTGAGGTGTCAGACTCGGACTCAGACGCCGACTCGGACGATACAGAGTGGACTGGCACCTAGCGGAAGTGTCCTATTATCGATTATTTCTAAATAGACTAGATACCAGTGATTGACAATTGTACTCGTGAATGTTCTACTCATGTTTTTTTTTATCAAATGTCGATTTCTATGACAATTGCAATGCGAGTGAAATGAACCGACTAATTAATTATTTGTAATTAGCATCAAGTTTAATACATATGAAATTTTGGAACTTGGAATATGCAATTATAATAAGTATTATAAATATCATTTTTTAATCAAAATAAACAACACGCGTGTCCAATTAGCTCACATTCACATTCACATTCGGAAATACATTCGCGGACTATTTGGATTGGCTTCAAATTGGTACACAGATAGATCACGACCTAGTGATCATTCTGGTAAAATCTTAGAGTCGCACATTTCAAATCAAAGGAGTTAGAGCAGGTCATATGTTTAAGGTCAAACAGCAGACTATTCTGATGTGCAGACAATTGGCACACAGGTAGAGCATGACCTCCCTATCACGCTCATACAATCTTAGAGTCGCACATTCAAAATCAAAGGAGTTAGGCAAAGGAGTCGACACTTCCCTTTAATGTTGAGTGATTGAATCAAGATTGAATCATTCATTATGGTAATGTTGAGTGATTGAATCATGATTGAATCATTCATTATGGTAATGTTGAGTGATTGAATCATGATTGAATCATTCATTATGGTAATGTTGAGTGATTGAATCATGATTGAATCATTCATTATGGTTCGTGAATCACTGTGAATCGACTCATGACAAATATGAATCATTGACAAGTCTGCCTCGGAAAGCATCATGCGTGCATTATGCCGACCTCGGAAGATGTCTTGTGGCCCTCGGAAGGCATCTTACCTCCCTCAGAGCACATTATGCCGCCCTCGGAAGGCATCATGTCGCCTTCGGAGACATATTGCCGCCCTTGGAAGGCATCTTGCCGCCATCAGAGCTCATTATGCCGCCCTCGGAAATCATCATGTCGCCCTCGGAAAACATTTTACCGCCCTGGGAAGACATTTTGCCGTCCTCGGAAGACATTATGCCGCCCTCGGAGTGCAATGTGCCGCCCTCGGAGTGCAATGTGCCGCCTTCGGAGTTCGGAAGTCTTGCCACCTTCGGAAAGCATCTCTTGCTACCCTCGGAAGGTATCATACCGTCTCCGGATGGCACCTTGGCGGCCCGAAAGCGATGCGGTGTCCCGGTGCACTCAGAATAATGGCACCCTGACGCCTTCAGCTTCCCTCCGACGGCGACCGGGCATCCGTGACCTTCAAAACCAATAACACGCTTTTGCCCCCCCCCCCCCCCTCCCCACATTCCCGATAGCGCCCTGGATGGCGCCAACGAAGAGGCCTGGACCCCCATGCAATAACCGTGACACTTTTGTTAATATGCCTGGCGAGGCGTTGAAGGTGCTGATGTATTGTACCTTTCTCACTCGGGGCGCCTAAAAATAGCTTGGATGAATGTCCAATGTCCATGATGTCCCCAGCTCCACAGAAACGTTTTCAGCGTCGGTCACCGATTTTTGCGCGATTTGGTCCTAAGGACTAAGGTCAAAACGAACCTCCTGCTTTACAAAAATCGGGTCCATTTTGACCTTACTGGTCTCCTTCAAGATTAAATTCAAGGTCAAAAGACGGGGAACGCTGTAGCGCCCAAAGTTACCGTCTGATCGCTACAAATTGGTCTCAAACGACTCCTTGTGCCAGTTCCATGATGACAAGAATGTTCAGAGTTGTGCCCCGTGACCTTCAAGGTCAAACCCCGTGACCTGCAATGTAAAATTCAGTGTCAAAGGACGGGATTTTCCCCGTCCTTTCCATTTCCAGAATGACAAGCATTCTTAGAGTTGTGCCCCGTGACCTTCAAATTAGCGCCCAAAGTTGGGTGCGTTCCCCGTCCTTTGACCTTGAAGGTCACGGGTAACAAATTTACTCTAAGAATGCTTGTCATCCTGAAAATGGGCACGGGGCATCGTTTGAGACCATTTGTATTGCAATCAGACGCAGACTTTGGCAGGCACGTAGCCAAGGGGAGGGCGGCGGGGGCGGCCGCCCCCCCCCCCCCCCCCCCCCCCCCCTGGAGGCCAGAAGGGCCCTTTTCGGCGCGCTGCGCGCGCCGAAAAGGGCCGACGAGACCGCGCGAAGCACGGTATCATAGGCTCTTTACTACACGAATCGTGGTGTTTAGAGAGTTTAGAGGACTTCAGAGGCCCTTTAGGGCCACTAGGGCCCTCTCTGAAAGACCAGAGGGCCCCTTGGACGTTCAAAAGAGCCCTGTGCATGTCAGAGGGGCCCTTGGCCAGACCGAAAGGGCCCCTGAGCGGGTCACAGGGCTCCCTGAGCACGTCGAATGGGCCCCCTGAACACGTCGAATGGGCCCCTAGCCAGCACAGAGGGGGCCCTGGGCAGGTTGAGAGGCCCCTGAGCATGTCGACAGGGCGACAAAACGGCCAGCGCAGTCCTTTGCCAGGTCATAAGGGCCCCTGATCAGGTTGGAGGGCCCCTGGACAGACCAGAGGGCCCCTGTGAAGTTAAGAGGGCCCCTGTGCAGTTCAGAGGGGCCCTGACCAGACCGAAAGGGCCCCTTGGTGGGTCAGAAGGGCCACTGAATATGCCTAATGAGCCCCTAGCCAGCACGGAGGGGCCCCAGGGCAGGTCGGAGGGCCCTCGGAGCATGTCACAAGGCGACAAAGCAGCCAGCGCAGTCCCTTGCTAGGTCGGAAGGGCCCCTTCGAAGGTTAAAGGGCTCCTGGAGAGACCAGAGGACCCCTGGAAAGTTAAAAGGGCCCCTGCGCAGATCGGAGGGGCCCCTGACCAGACCGAAAGGACCCCTGGGCGGGTGAGAAGGACCCCTGAACATGCCGAAGTGGCCCCTGACCAGCACAGAGGGGCTCCAGGGCAGGTCGGAGGGCCCCTTGAGCATGTCGGCAGGGCGACAAAGCAGCCAGCGCAGGCCGACCAGAAGAGTCGCTGGGTCGATCGGAGGGGCTCCTGGGCAAGTCAGAGGGGCCCCTGGCTAGACCGAAAGGGTCCCTCCCTGGGCCGGTCGGAAGCCCCCCTGAACATGCCGGATTAGTTCCTAGCCAGACTGAAGGGGCCCCTGGGCAGGTCGGAGGGGCCCCTGAGGAGGGGCGGCGGATTGCGGGGGCAGGGTACCCAAAATTCCCCCAGTTGAAAATCCTGGGGGGCAAAGGGTAGTTTTGCCCCCCCCCCCCCCCGATTTTAGCTGCTCAATCTGGGGGCAACATGACCCTTCCCCTTCCCAGGATTTTCATTTGAGGGGTGGGGGATTTTGGGTACCCTGCGCCCCGCAATCCGCCGCCCCTGCCCCTGAGCATGTCGGCAGGGCGACAAAGCAGCCAGTGCAGTCCCTGGCCAGGTCGGAAGGACCTCTGAACAGGCCGAATGGGCCTCTTGACACACAAGAGGGGCTTCTTGGAAGGTCAGAGGAGTCTCTGGTGAGACCGGAAGGGTCAAAGCACGTAGAGATCCCAGATGGAGATTAAATACAAGGAGGACTTACTCCACAATACAAATATTAAAAGCGGAGCTTTCGGGTATATTGTAACACCCTTCGTCAGGGTGCTACAATATACCCGAAAGATCCGATTTTATTTTTTCCTGTAGAGTAAACCCTCTTTGTATTATATATATATATATATATATATATATATATATATATATATATCACCCACTCCACATATCATGTCTTTTCGCTTCGCGGATCCCAGATGAGTCCCTGAACAGGTCGGAAAGGCGTAGAAAAGGTCAGAGGGGCCCCTAGACGCAGACTTGTCAATGATTCATATTTGTCATGAATCGATTCACAGTGATTCACGGACCATAATGAATGATTCAATCATGATTCAATCACTCAACATTACCATAATGAATGATTCAATCATGATTCAATCACTCAACATTACCATAATGAATGATTCAATCATGATTCAATCACTCAAAATTACCATAATGAATGATTCAATCTTGATTCAATCACTCAACATTAAAGGGAAGTGTCGACTCCTTTGTCTAACTCCTTTGATTTTGAATGTGCGACTCTAAGATTTATGAGCGTGATAGGGAGGTCATGCTCTACCTGTGTGCCAATTTGCACATCAGAATAGTCTGCTGGATTGACCTTAAACATATGACCTGCTCTAACTCCTTTGATTTGAAATATGCGACTCTTAAGATTTTAGCAGAATGATCACTAGGTCGTGATCTATCTGTGTACCAATTTTGAAGCCAATCCAAATAGTCCGCGAATGTATTTCCGAATGTTAATGTGAATGTGAGGCAATTGGACACGCGTGTTGTTTATTTTGATTATGAAATGATATTTATAATATTTATTATAATTGCAAATTCCAAGTTCCAAAAGTATTAATGACTTTACGTTTCACTTTTTTAAGCGAATAGAACATTTATTTTGATTTTGCATTATATTTTTTTTATATAAAGCATGATGTGGAATAAAGCGGCGCCGATGCGACAGTGATATTTGGGACATGCGGAGGTCATGCAAATGTTTGTTTATGATTTAGTTTTTGATATGGTATAGCCTAGAAATTAGGAAAAGGTGGGTACCTTTTGATAATTTTTCGTGTTAAAAAGGTGTGCGTGTACTGTGTGGTTTATGAACCAAAGTATGAGTTAGTTACCTTTTCTAAGTATTTAGGTACCTACCCCTAACCCTACTAGTTCCAAGGTATTCACCTAGTTAGGGCTGATTGAACAGTGGCTTTGTGCCCACTGGAGTTGGACACAAAGCCTCGCTTTCTTTACGCATAGATGAATTACAGGCTGCAGCTCAGGACACAGAGCTCATATAATTGACCATTAAGTGCCTGGTTTGTCCACAGGGCACAGATGAATGCTGGGCCGCTGGCATATTTTGTGGACAGTTTATGCTGTTCGACCAAAAAAGAATGATTCTTTGAGCAATGAATGATTTAATCAGCCTATTTTCTCTGTATGAATGATTCAATCAGTGACTCACAACAGGTTTGCGCATGAGGTGAATCGATTCATGAGTCATTCATTTGAAATAAGAATGATTCAATCAAATGTAGTCGATTCACATTGAATCATTGACAAGTCTGCCTAGACGATCTGAAGGGATCTTGGGCCTTTCAACAGTAAGAATACAGTTGTACAGGGAATAACACTCAAAATTTTCGCGCCGCTCCGCGGCGCAATTTAACTACAAATTCAATTATATGCGAGTTAGGAAAAATCGGTCAGTTTCTCGGCGCATTTATGTGTTATGTTGCTACTTTCCTATATTATTGGGCAAAATAGTTCACTTTAGCACTTTTTCCCCGCACTTTTAAACGCACAATATAGCAATTTTAGATGTCCGCAACATACGCAATGCGACGCATTGATGAGAAAGCAACCCAGGGCATAAAACTCAAAATTTTCGCGCCGCTCCGCGGCGCAATTTTTTTAAGAGTTCCAGGTCTTGAGCTTAAAAAAATATTCCAAGTTGGTATAGCTGATTCCAAATTCGTGTCGCTGGTTCCAAAGTTGATGTGGCAGTTTGCTAACTCCAGCTCCTAAACGTTGATATAGCCCATGCCATACCTGCCATACTGCATTTTCCAGCCTTGTAACGTGCCTTTTCATGTGCTTTTTTTGTTTGGGGGGGGGAGCCTTTCAACGCTTGGGAAGGGGCCCTTTCAACGCTCGGGAAGGGGCCCTTTCGAGGCGCCGCCCCTCCCTGGACGAAATCCTGGCTACGTGCCTGGACTTTGGGCGCTACAGCGTCAACCGTCCTTTGACATTAAATTTTACCTTGAATGAGACCTTTAAGGTCAAAATGAACCTGATTCTGGGCAGGTTCGACTTGATCTTGAGACCAAATGTCGTAAAAATCGGTGACCGACGCTGAAAACGTTGTATAATCCCCTTGGATTGGCGCGACCCAATAAGAACGACTCAACTGTCGTAACACAAGATTTTGCTCCTTATTTATCCATGTATGCAACTTAGTTTCCCCATGTTGCGACAATATATTTTTTTGCTTCTCCAGGCTACATGTAGTTACATGGGCGGAGAATGCGGTATGGCAGGTATGGCCATGGCCACACCATCTTAAAAATTGGTGTGGCAGTGCCACACCAACTTCCTGACTTTATTTTTACTTTTGAATGTGACATTTTATGAGTTATTGGTAAAAAAATGTTAAAAATAGCATAATGCAAGCCTGGCAACCAAATTTATCAAACAATTAAACACATTGTTATAGGTAAAATGTATATTGACACCTTAAGGTAAGTAGTAAGTACTTATATTAAAATTGCAATTCAATACTGGGAGTTAGTCTTGCACACTAAAAATGGAACAAGTAACTTAATACAAGCCTGGCAAAACAATATCAAGCAACAAAGCACATGACGACAAAAGGATTTCCTAAATACAGAAATAGATCACAGAACATAACAAATCGAATTAAAAATTAACAGCTGGTAACAAAATGTATCTACCATCCCAATAATATTATCAGTTTCATTCAAGAAGCCTGCAAACTCATACTCATATACCAAGGTATCAATTTATATTAGGCACAGAGTATTTCCCAAAGCCTCAAATTGATAAATAAAACAATCATATTCAAGCAAAGCATTATATAAATATCCCCTAAGTTCATAAGTCACCCATAAATTTTACAATAATACATACATTTTGACATCTAATATAAAATAATGCATATTTGTGTGCATCTTAGTCCCTCCAATCTTAGATGTAGTGGTTTACACTTATTGTTCTTGATGGGTTAGGGCGCGTAGCTGCGAGGCTCAAGCGTCCAACTGGTGGTTTACACGTACCAATAGCAATGCAATATTTCGTCTTTCTTGCGCCAAGAGAAGTGCATTCTAATATTATCAAGTACTATAGAAATAGTTTTTTTTGGAGAAAACGAAGGCGAGAATTTGTGCGGGGAATAAAGGAAACCGAAAAATAATCAAGTTTCTCTTTCCAAAGTGTTTCCAAAGTAAAAACTATTATATGACCGTGGTAAAACCCAAGGTTCTATAACCAGGTAAGGACACGAGCCATTTGACCTTGAACTCGGCGGACCGCCGTATGACGTCACTGCCGGCAGCCGGCTGGAGGCCAGCAGCCGCCGACCCACTGGCGGATCCAGGGGGGGGGGGGGGGGCATCAGGGGAATCCCCCCCCCACACACACACAGGAATCTAGGAGGGGCATTAAATACAAGTATGCCCCCCCCCCGCGCGTTCCCAATGTATCGTACAATCGTAAAAATTGTCTTTGCAGCAGTCAAAATCCAGCTATACACAGTCAAAAACCGGAAAGTTTCGCACCGCTTCGCGGCATGACACAACTTTCGCAATTGCTTATGCAAATTTGAAAAATGGAAAAGTGAAGAATTCCATTAAGTGTTTGACAGAGGCTCTACTTGGCGGTCATTGCTGGCACTGGTGGATCCAGGGGGGAGGCATCGGGCAAATGCCCCCCCCCCCCCCTCCCACAGGAATCTGGGAGGGGCATTAAATACCAGTATACCCCCCCCCCCCGCGCGTTCCCTGCACTGAATGTGAAGAACAATGAAAAACAAACAATGAAACTTCATGAAAACGGAAGTTTTTTCTCGAGTGATTGCATTGGAAGTTTGTATGTATCCCTTTCTTTCAATGATAGACAAAACAACGCACCTGATGCAATTCAAGCACAAATTCACTTAACCCTTAACACGCTTACCCGGTGACACTTAACCCGCGCCCCGCTGGTGGGTGGGGGGGGGGGGGGGGCAGAATCTGCCTTCCCTCCCGGATTTTCTCAATAACTTGAAAACTATGATAGATATCAACGTTAAACTTTCAGTACCTCGTGATGCATCCATTCTACGTCTATGCAACAAATTCCAATGACATTGATGCAGTTTTTGTGGGAGATAATGACGTTATAATGACGTCATGCCATGCCATTTTTTTTGTGTGGAAAAACGATAAATGTTTGAACAATCGTAGAAAATAGAGGTTTGTAGAAAATTGCAAAACAAAAATGTCAAAAGAAAATAAATGACATTCTCTTCAGAATGGTTATCTCTGATTTTCAAAATTGTGTTTTTGACCCCAAAAATGAAAATAAATATTTTTTCCGGAAACAAAATTAACACGATACATTTTTGCAAATTTGAAGTGAATTTCTTAAGCTCGAATACCAAAATAAGGTGACCGGCCCAAATCCGCAGATAAAAAAATGAGGGTACCTTTTGCCACAAAAAAGATGCCCCCTTCCCTTCCCCACGGAGAGAGGCTGGATCCGCCAGTGCGCCGGCCACACCAACTTTTGTAACGATTCTCCACCCATGTGTCCCGGCCCGGAAAAAAAAAATAAAAAAAAGAAAGAGAGATTAGCCCGGAGAATAAATACAAATCATGTAAATTTTGTGAATCATGTGTACCTACGTATATCTGCAGTCGGACCTTCGATCATGCCACCAGACTTGCAAAAGGGTCCCGCGCCCCGCTGGGGTATTCAGCCGAACTGGGGTGGGGGCATATTCTGCCACCTCGTTATCTTCCGAACCAATAACCGCAGCGAGACGCACAAGGCGGCGATCGAAAGCTCTCAGTGAGAAGAATCTAACGCATACCCGAAATTATTAACATAAGGCACATGTCAGGTCACGGTCAGGTCAAGTGTCAAAATTTAAGTATTTGGGTTTTTGGGCTATACTTTCCATCCAAAGCCTTGTATTGCAACTATTATCTCACAAAGTGCTCCCAAATGTATAATGCATCTCCCGCATAATTAAAAGTGAAATTGTAAGCAAAGGTCAAGGTCAGGTCACAAAAGGTCACAGGTCTACGAAAGTCATGCGACACATGTTGTACGAGTTATTTTACACGTAGGATTCGATAGAAGCAGCCATTTTGACAGCCTGACACCATTTAATGGCCCTCAGGTCAAGGTCAGGTCACAATAATGTCAAAATTTGAAATTGATTAATCTAAATAAAGATTGCATGTTTCTACACTATTTTTGTCTTAGAAATACAGTGGTGGCATTTATTTGTCTGTATCTGGTCAGTAAAAGTAAAAAAACGCAATAAAAAAAACGTCATGAGTTACTTATTCTTAGAGCCAAAGGACGGGATCAGTGATGTCAGTCAAAAATAAAGATATTGCTTTGAAATTTGGTTTGAGCATCGTTCATACTCAGTTCTCTAATAAATCTTCCGTTTTTTTGCAAATCTTCAAAAAAAAATGTGGAAATTCTTCCCAAAAAATCTTTTTTTTTTGCATTTTTGGGGGTCAAAAACCAAAAATGTTGCAAATCCGAGATAGCCATTTTAAAGACAATGTTATTTCCTTTCTTTTGACGCCTTTTATTTGCGATTTTCATCAACACGCTATTTTCTACGATTTTGGAAACATTTAAAGTTTTTTCACCAAAAATGACATGACATGACGTCACTAAAACGTCATCTCCCAAAACAAATCACGAATTTCAATACAATTTTAACAGATGTAGAATTGATGCACCATAAGGTACCGTAAGTTTCACTTCGATATCTGTCATAATTTTCAAATTATTGAGAAAATCCGGGAGGGGGGTAAAATTTACCCCCCTCCCCCCAGCGCCGCGCGGAGAGGGGGGGGGGGGGGGGGGACCACTGACCAAGGTCGCTCTCATATTGTGAATGATCATTGTAGGTTTTAGTGATTTTTGTCGTGTTTTGTTCTGGGTGCGCTGGATTGAGTCGTTGGACGGAACTGTTAATATGATGCATCTGTGGGCCAGAAAAGGGCATGTTTTGCGTCATCGAACAAATGCATCTGTGTCATCGTATGCAAGGTTCGCTCTCATGCTGAGGCTGGGAACGCTTCGGGGCTATTTCCCTAGCTTCAGCACGTTCCGTGCTTGTTTTCTGCACCTGACTCGCCTGATCTCGTCCCGTCTGCGTCTCCAGCCTGCTGGCTCCGCGGGCGATCGACTCGCGTCGCATCTCGGTCTCGTCGCAGTGCTCGTGGTTAGCGGCACCTACCGAGCGGAGTTCAGACATCACGTTAGCCGTCTGTCCGCCAGATGGCAGTCAGGACGCGACGGCCGCCTCACCAGGTAACGACGGACGCCCTGACAAAACCTATACGGTGTGATGATATAAGACGGCTCAGCTTTGGTGCCATTATTACGGTTTATATGGGGGAGTTAGTATGCTCGGGGACAGTCATAAGGCTTAAAGTCTGGCTCAGGGCAAGGAGCTGAGCGGTCTAGTGTGATATAAATGCAGACAGACGATACAATACTGATTGAAGGTACGTCTGACCATTGACCAATACACGAAGTGCCATGACAGTGATGTGATTACTGTCCGTGTTATACAGCATGCCAGGGGCTCAGGGGCTCGAAACATAGATCTGGAGAAAAGAGGCTCCAATAAACTCGTCATGCTGGTGCTGGTAGTGAATGTGAACCAGTGATTCATAGGCTGGTGTGTCGTGGACGTGGTAATTAACGTTTTACCAGGTTCTCAATAAAGGAGTGTGGATTGTGGAAGGAAATGTAATTATGAAATGAAGTACACCGCTAGGGTGGAGGTGGCATTGACCTTTACGTACGTGATGATGCGACTGTCCCCATTTATCGTCGGAGTTTCTCATGCCGACCCAAGCGGGGAACCGAATGGCGAATGACCTCGACAGCAGCCAGACTCAAACGCGGAACTCATGGATTCTGAGTCCAGCGCCCTACCAACTGAGCCACCTGGACCCCATAAATCTAGCACGCTGAGTCACTCTTCTCGATGCTCCAACTCGCGAAAGATGGGTGTCTATGATTTGTACATCGGACCTGTATTTGGTCAAATGCGCAGCGGCCTCAACACTCGTCCACATCGAAACACGACAGATGATTTAAACTCTATACGCAGGAACAACTACGTCGATTAAATTAAATATGTCATCCGTAGACGTCTACGCACGTATAAATACCACGACAAACGCACGTGTTTAGCGGCCGACGACGGTCAGCCTCCAAACAAGCGACACAACACTCACTGACGGCGGCAGGCAACATACAGGAACGTATCCAACAAGCACACACAGACAACAGCGAGGGCATGCGAGCCGGCTTAGTTGTTAGTTGCCGTATGTGGCCTCCAAATCGACAGTTAAAGCAGCACGGTCGGTTTCCGTCAGCCGAAGACGCACCCGACAAATGTTCTGTCAATTCTTAAACCATGCACACTCGCACTATACATTACACGTCACCCCATTCACCGCATTTACACCATTTACACCCCACGCCGCACCACTGTCTCCCTATGACTCACCCAATGGCCTAAACCCGGACATCCAGAACGGCGAGACGTCACTCGCTCGCTCCAGGCACTATCGGGCATCGTCAGCTCAGAGTCCCGCCCGCGCGTGCACTGTGTCCCGCACGAGACGACTCGCTACAGGTTGGCTCGGCCCTGTCCACATTGAGTCCTGCACGCTCTCTGTGTCCCACACGAGACACAAAGGGCCGTGACTACGGCACTGACTACGAGTTCTTCACACGCACTGTGTCCCTCACGCGACGCTCTGAAGATGGCAGCACAGTAGTGAGAGATTTCACGGCAGATGGCAGCAGCAGCAGCAGCACTGTGCTCGGCGGTGATGGCTGGGCTACTGCACTCGTAGCATCCGTCCAGCGGATAGTACGGCACCGCCGGGCTGAAAAGGAACACGAGTACGTGACGGTCGGTCCTGGGTGGAGGTCGGAAGTTTGCCAAAATTATAAAACCTTTATTGGCGGTTTGTTTTTAAGTTCTTGAGGAAATCAGGGAGGGGGCAGATTCTGCCACCACCAGCGGGGCGTGGGTTAATCAAAATAATATCCTGAATCTTCTTCAATTCTGATTAACCCGAGCCGTGCCGGTGCTCGGCGCCACCTTCGCCGTGCCGGGGGAGGGGGGGGGGGGGCGTTTCGACGCCCCCCCCTCTTCTAACTCGGCTCCTACGTAAACAAAAACCAAGAACACCGATCGAAAGCTCGTCAAAATGAACTTTGAAACTATTTCAGGCATTGCTTTTTTCAGGTCAATATTATTGAGGTCACTAGAGGTCATCAAGGTCAGATTTTCAAGTTTTAGGACTTCGCTCCAGATATTCCCGGATAGCACAGTTACTATGATAGCTAGGAACAAACGGAGAAGTGAGAACCACAATGGAAAGCTCTTGAAAAATGCAATCGACGAGGTGTCCTCAGATCTGAGCTCAGGTGAATAGTTGAGGCTACAGAGCTCATCAAATGTCAAAAAGGCGATTTTTTTAGCAAAAACTTTTCACAAATATATTTTTACCTAACAATGATAGGGTAATAATTGTGACGCCATCGCGTTTGTGTCGTCAAGGCGCTTCGTAGCATATGCATGATGACCAGGTTAAGTCAACTTATAAATTTGACCTCAGGTCAAGGTCAAGTGGTGACCCAATTAGGTCATGTTGCACATTGGGAGACGTGCTTTGACGAGACAAACACATTGGTGCCATTTTCACTTCTCAATCTTGATTTTGTCGAGAGTTATTGGCAACAAAGTGTTCGTGACCTCGGTTGACCTTATCTGACACTGTAGGAGTCACCGAACACAAATTGCACCTGTTACTTCAAGAATATCCTATGATAACATGATCCAGAAGGAATTGGGCTGATCTATTTCGTATCTTCAGAAAAGGAAGCATTTGATTATTTCCCCATTGACTTGTAATGGGGAGGTCACGAAATTGACCTGACCCTAGGTCACCGATAAAAAAAAATCCGAGATATACGTATTGTAGGTACTACTGCTCTTATGAAATCCTGTAAGTACAAACTCGGTCGGCCAAAACTGTGGCTGTGTTTGCGACCGGAAACATTTTGGGAGGTGGGATCACGTGACCTGGTCTGGTGACCTGACCTGAGATGACCCGATGCATATTTTTTAACATAATGTGCACAATTGATGGCCGAACAGCTGTGCCAAAAACGGCGGCCCTGCGCGCCGCCGTTTTTCGCTATCCTCGAAAACCCTTAGGGGGGGGGGCGTCTAAACGCCCCCCCCCCCCCCACACGGCGCGGGTTAATGAAACAACACAGTACGTAGTGAGTTGTCGTACATGCCGATTGTGCACATGTACGATGAAGATACACAATCTACAAAATAACGAAATAACATGCTCCTTATATCTTGATTTACAGAAAGCTTTGGATACCGTTTGCTTTGAAAATTGTATTGAAAAAAATACACCACATTGTGATACGAGGGGTTTCTACAACACGATATAGTCATATCTTAACCCGTGCACTGCAGGGGGTTTGCGCCGAACACGAACTGCAGGGGGGGGGGGGGTGATTTCTGCCCCTCCCCCCGTGAGATCTCGAAAACTACGCTATGTAGCGACAAGCGGAAAACGGCGTTTGCTAGCTTGATACAAGTTCTATCGAAAGTATTTCAGTATTTTTTTTAGGTCAGGTCAAAATTGAGGTCAGCAGAGGTCATCAAAGGCCAAATTTTCCAGTTTTTTATTCCTATTTTAGGACTTCGCTCCAGAAATTCCCATATATCTCGGAAACCATGCTAGCTAGAAACAAACGGAAAAGAACGATCGCCAGCCATTGAAATTTGCAATCGACAACATGTCCTCAAATTTGATACTGAGTCAATATTTGAGGCTCGAGAGCACGGGTGGAGTTTCCTATTAAAATGGTGGGGCAACTGCCCCACCAACTTTCTGTTTTTCCCCACCAACTTTCTGTTTTTCCCCACCAACTTTTGTCGGATTTGAAGGTTTCCTGACGTTAAAATGGTCATTTGTCGCCTCACCATGCCAGACAGCCAGCCAATAGGACATTTTTCCCACCAACTTTGCCCGAAAAAAAACTCCACCCATGCGTCCAGAGGTCAAAAAAGGGGAAAATGCTGTTTTTTGCAAAATTGTTTTTCGCTAATAACTTTTTACCTAATTAAAAAAAATTGACCTCGGTCACGTGACCATGACCTGAAGTCAAGACCCAAGTAGGTCATGTTGCATATAGGGAGACGTGTCTCGACGAGATTAACACTGCTGTCGGTTTTACTTCTCTATCTTCATTATGTCGCGAGTTATTGACAAAAAAGGTAATAGTGACCTCGGATGACCTCAAATGACCCCATAGGGGTCACTGAACAAAACTTACACTTGGATCATTAAGAATATCCTATCCCGCGCACTGCAGGGGGGGGGGGTGATTTCCGCCCCCCCCCCTCAGGTTTTTCAAAGATAGCGAAAAAACGGGGCGCGCAGCGCCGCTGGGTGTTGACACACCTGTTAGGACATCAATTTCGCACACTTTGAAGGAAAAAAAATAGCCTAGGGTCATCTCAGGTCAGGTCACCAGACCAGGTCAAGTGACCCCACCTCCAAAAAATGTTTGCAGTTGTGCCAAAGCCAGAGTTTTTCACCGATCAGTTTGAAACTTACAGGATGTCATGAGGGCATACGTACTTACAATTCGCTTATCTCAGAATTTTGATATCGGTGACCTAAGGTCAGGTCAATTTCGTAACCTCCCCATAATAAGTCAATGGGGAAATATACAAATGCTAAGGATATGCATGATATTAGTCCAATTACTTCTGGATCATGTTATTATAGGATATTCTTGATGATCCAAGTGTAAGTTTTGTTCAGTGACCCCTATTGGGTCATTTAAGGTCATGTGAGGTCACCATCACTTGTTTGTCAATAACTCCCGACATAATGTAGATAGAGAAGTAAAACAGGCATCAATGTGTTTGTCTCGTCAAGACACGTCTTCCCATATGCAACATGCCCTACTTGGGTCCCACTTGACCTTGACCTGAGGTCAATTTTTTTAAAGTTAACTCAACAAGGTCACCATGTATATCATTCAAAGCGCCTTGACAAGATAAACACAATGACGTAAACAGTTTTTCGTTATTTGTATTTCATACAAAGTTAATAGCGAAAAACGATTTAGCCAAAAAATTGATATTTTTTCCCCTTTTTTGACCCCTGGAGCCTCAAATGTTGATCTGAGATCAAATTTGAGGACACCTAAGCGATTGCAAATTTCACTGGCTGGCGTTTTCTTTTTTCCGTTTGTTTCTAACTAGCATAGTTTTTGAAATATATGGGAATTTCTGGAGCGATGTTCTAAAACGGGAAAACTGGAAAGTTTGACCTTTGATGACCTCTGGTGACCCCAATTTTGACCTGACCTAAAACAATACTGAAATACTTTCGATAGAACATGTATCAAGCTATCAAATGCCGTTTTCCGCTTTTCGCTACGTAGCGTAGTTTTCGAGATCTCAGAGGCGGAAATCACCCCCCCCCCCCCTGCAGTTCGTGTTCGGCGCAAAGCGATGAACGGCGATGAACGAGCGAGCGCGAAGGAAATGTATGTCGAATTTCAAATCCATCGGGCAAGTAGTTTCTGGGATACACAAAGGGTGCACACGTGCGCACATGCAGAGGCACCCCATCCCTGACTTCTAGGAAGGCGGCGGTTGAGTGGTCCCTAACCACACACCGAATTTAAACACAATCGGCTCAGCCGTTCCTGAGATATATAATAGGGGTGTGCACGTGCGCACGTGCAGAGGCACCCCACCCCTGACTTGTGAGAAAGTGGTGGCTGAGGGGTTCCTAACCACACACCAAATTTGAACACTCAACCGCTCAACCGTTGCAGAGTTTTTGCGAGAAAACACTTTTCAACACCCCTCACGCGGCACGCGAAACGCGCAGTGGTAGTCACCCACGTGAGTCAGCACCGGTCTCAAACAGGGTAGGTTGGATGGGGCTGCCCAGCAAAGAAGTCCGCTTGTCAATCGGACGTGTGGTTGCAGATGTATGAGCTTCTCAAAAGCGTCGCCACGGGTCGGGCCGGGCCGGGCCGCTCATAATCAGATTTTTCCCATATACCACGGAAGGACGAGCGAGCGCGAAGCGCTCGCTCGTAATAACATGATCCAGAAGTAATTGGACTAATATCATGCATATCCTTGAAATAGGAAGCATTTGCATATTTCCTCATTGACTTATGGGGAGGTCACGAAATTGACCTGACCTTAGATCACCGATATCAAAATTCCGAGATAAACGAATTGTAAAGTACTTATGCCCTCATGGCACCCTGTAAGTTTCAAACTGATCGGTGAGAAACTCTCGCTTTGGCACAACTGCAAACTCTTTTGGAGGTGGGGTCACTTGACCTAGTCTGGTGACCTGACCTGAGATGACCAGAGGTATTTTTTTTTTGTTGCAAAGTGTGCGCAATTGATGTCCCAACAGGCATGCCAAAACTCGGCGGCGCTGCGCGCCGCCGTGTTTTCGCTATCTACGAGAGAAAAAGAAACTGGAGGGGGGGGGGGGGGCGGAAATCAACCCCCCTTGCAGTGCACGGGTTAACACTCGCCCTGGAGGGGGTTGTTATGTGGAGGGGTGTGTATCTGATAATGACACGCCCTGAAGGGGGGGGGCGGAATCCGCCCCCCCCCCCCCCTAAGATCTAGAAAACCACGCAATGTAACGACAAGCGGAAAACAGCGTTAGATAGTTCGAGACCAGCTGTATCGAAGGTATGTCTGTTTTTTAGGTCAGGTCAATATTGAGGTCACCAGAGGTCATCAAAGGTCAGATTTTCCAGTTTTAGGACGTCGCTCCAGAAACCCCCAAATATCTCGGGAGCTATGATAGCTAGGAATGAACAGAAGACGAGCAATCGAAAGGTCTTCAAATATGCAATCGCCATTTGTGTCCTCAAATCTGAGCTCAGATCAATATTTTAAGCTCCAGGCGTCATCAAATGTTAAAAAAAACAGTTTTTGGCAAAACAGTTTTCCCAAATAACTGCGTGCTGGAAGGGCCCTTTAAAGGCCGACAGAGGGCCCTCTACAGATCGGCAGGGCCTTCTAAAGGCTAGCAGAAGGCCCTCTACAGATTGAATGTGACACTCTGCAGATCGACAAGGCCTCTAAAGGCTGGAAGAGGGCCCTCTAGAGGCCGACAGGGCCATCTACAGGTCGACAGAGGGCCCTCTATAGATTGGCTGGGGCACTCTGCAGGTCGACAGGGCCCCTAAAGGCTGGAAGAGGGCCCTCTACATGCTAGCAGGGTCATCTGAAGGCCGGCAGAGGACCCTCTACAGATCAGCAGGGGCCAGGGCCCTCTAAAGGCCAGCAGAGGGCCCTCTCCAGATAAGCTGGGACACTGCAGATCGGCAGGGCCCTATAGAGGCCGGCAGAGGGCCCTCTACAACCGACAGGGGACCTCTAAATGTCGGCAGGGTACCATCTGCAGATCGGCAGGGCCTTTTAAAGGTTGGTAGAGGGCCCTCTCCACACTGGCTGGGGCCTTTTTTACGTATTAACACATACATGCCTTTAACAGACAAGCACGTGCTGTTATTTATTCGTGTTACGATTTTTTTAGGTTCGTGTGCGTCCTTTTATGCGACGTAAGACGTTTTGCGGGCGCCTGGCACCATCTAAAACACTGGAGCCTTCGGCCCCAGGGGGCCCTCGCTCGGTCGCGAGAGGGGCCCGCCTGGCCTCCAGGGGGGGGGGGGCATGGCCCCTTTGCCCCCCCTTGCCTACGCCCTTGCTTGCAATGAGTGTGGCCAGCATAAATGCCACAGATGACATTTGACATTCGGCGATGACATATTACCTGTACTTCTGTCCTGCGTCAAAATGTGGACCTGAAGGTAGTTGAACTTGTTCCCGGCAATTTGCTATTTGTTGTGCTCTCATCTGGAAAGAAGGCCACGTTTCAGTCAGTCAACCTTGAATATTTTGCTATCAGTTTATCCCAGCTCAAGCCAAACAGGACTGGGAGACACGTGTCGTAAACATTAATATTCCTGTAACTTATCTGCCAGCAATCAACTCGAAAGTAGGCGGCGAGCCGCGAGCGAATTGTTCCACGGAGATCTGGTGGCCACGCCTCAGTGGTCCGGACCGGGAAACTGAGACGGGCGGGGCACCTGGTGTGCCTATCTCTGGCCAGATCTCTCACATTTCCGGCCTGGACCCGACCCGGGCCGGTCGTACCGATAATGGGTGTTGGTCGCTGCGAGGTGCCCCGCTGTTGAAAGTGGGTCATGCTGGCTAGTGTACAGTAGGTTATTACATCGAGCGTCTGTGCTCTTGTACGTTCCACTATGTTGTAACGTTGGATGCGCCAGAGTACGTACCGAGGGAGTACCAGTGTAGGAACCAAGGGACGTCGGGACGTACTAGGGGACATAACTAGTGTAGTGGGGACGTACCAGAGGACGTTTCAATGTAGTGGGGATGTACCAGAGGACGTTTCAGTATAGTGGGGACGTACCAGAGGACGTTTCAGTGTAGTGGGGACGTACCACAGGACGTTGCAGTGTAGTGGGGACGCACCAGAGAACGTTTCAGTGTAGTGGGAACGTACCAGAGGACGTTGCAGTGTAGTGGGAACTTACCTACCAGAGGACGTTTCAGTATAGTGGGGACGTACCAGTGTAGTCGGACTCGGGACGTACCAGCTGAGGACTTTTCAGTGTAGTGGGGACGTACCAGAGGACGTTGCAGTGTAGTGGGGGCGTACCAGAGGACGTTTCAGTGTAGTGGGGACGTACCAGAGGACGTTTCAGTGTAGTGGGGACGTACCAGAGGACGTTTCAGTGTAGTGTGGACGCACCACAGGACGTTGCAGTGTAGTGGGGACGCACCAGAGAACGTTTCAGTGTAGTGGGAACGTACCAGAGGACGTTGCAATGTAGTGGGGACGTACCAGAGGACGTTTCAGTATAGTGGGGACGTACCAGTGTAGTCGGACTCGGGACGTACCAGCTGAGGACTTCTCAGTGTAGTGGGGACGTACCAGAGGACGTTTCAGTGTAGTGGGGACGCACCAGAGAACGTTTCAGTGTAGTGGGAACGTACCGGAGGACGTTGCAGTGTAGTGGGGACGTACCAGAGGACGTTTCAGTATAGTGGGGACGTACCAGAGGACGTTTCAGTGTAGTGGGGACGTACCAGAGGACGTTTCAGTGTGGTGTGGATGTACCAGAGGACGTTTCAGTGTAGTGGGGACGTACCAGAGGACGTTTCAGTGTAGTGGGAACGTACCAGAGGACGTTTCAGTGTAGTTGGGACGTAGCAGAGGACGTTTCAATATAGTGGGGACGCACCAGAGGACGTTTCAGTGTAGTGGGGACGTACCAGACGACGTTACAGTGTAGTGGGAACGTACCAGAGGACGTTTCAGTGTAGTGGGGACGTACCAGTGGACGTTTCAGTGTAGTGGGGACGCACCAGAGGACGTTGCAGTGTAGTGGGGACGCACCAGAGGACGTTTCAGTGTAGTCGGGACGTACCAGAGGACGTTTCAGTATAGTGGGGACGTACTAGAGGACGTTTCAGTGTAGTGGGGACGTACCAGAGGACGTTTCAGTGTAGTGGGGACGTACCAGAGGACATTTCAGTGTAGTGGGGACGTACCAGAGGACGTTTCAGTGTAGTGGGGACGTACCAGAGGAAGTTTCAGTGTAGTGGGGACGCACCAGAGGACGTTTCAGTGTAGTGGGGACGTACCAGAGGACGTTTCAGTGTAGTGGGGACGCACCAGAGGACGTTTCAGTGTAGTCGGGACGTACCAGAGGACGTTTCAGTGTAGTGAGGACGTACCAGAGGACGTTTCAGTGTAGTGGGGACGCACCAGAGGACGTTTCAGTGTAGTGGAGACGTACCAGAGGACGTTTCAGTGTAGTGGGGACGTACTAGAGGACGTTTCAGTGTAGTGGGGACGTACTAGAGGACGTTTCAGTGTAGTGGGGACGTACCAGAGGACGTGTCAGTGTAGTGGGGACGTACCAGAGGACGTTTCAGCGTAGTGGGGACGTACCAGAAGACGTGTCAGTGTAGTGGGGACGTACCAGAGGACGTTTCAGTGTAGTCGGGACGTACCAGACGTTTCAGTATAGTTGGGACGTAGCAGAGGACGTTTCGGTGTAGTGGGGACGTACCGGAGGACGTTTCAGTGTAGTGGGAACGTATCAGAGGACGTTTCAGTGCAGTGGGGACGTACAAGAGGACGTTTCAGTGTAGTGGGGACGCACCAGAGGACGTTTCAGTGTAGTGGGGACGTACCAGAGGACGTTTCAGTGTAGTGGGGACGTACCAGCTGAGGGCGTTTCAGTGTAGTGGGGACGTACCAGAGGACGTTTCAGTGTTGTGGGGACGTACCAGTGGACGTTTCAGTGTAGTCGGGACGTACCAGAGGACGTTTCAGTGTAGTGGAGACGTACCAGGGGACGTTTCAGTGTAGTGGGGACGTACCAGAGGACGTTTCAATGTAGTGGGGACGTACCAGAGGACGTTTCAGTGTAGTGGGGACGTACCAGAGGACGTTTCAGTGTAGTGGGGAAGTACCAGAGGACGTTTTAGTGTAGTGGGGACGTACCAGAGGACGTGTCAGTGTAGTGTGGACGTACCAGAGGACAGTTCAGTGTAGTGGGGACGTACCGGAGGACATTTCAGTATTGTGGGGACGTACCAGAGGACGTTTCAGTGTAGTCAGGACGTACCAGTGTAGTCGGACTCGGGACGTATCAGCTGAGGACGTTTCAGTGTAGTGGGGACGTACCAGAGGACGTTGCAGTGTAGTGGGGACGCACCAGAGGACGTTTCAGTGTAGTGGGGAGGTACCAGAGGACGTTTCAGTGTAGTGGGGACGTACTAGAGGACGTTTCAGTGTAGTCGGGACGTACCAGAGGACGTTTCAGTGTAGTGGGGACGTACCAGAGGACGATTCAGTGTAGTGGGGACGTACTAGAAGACGTTTCAGTGTAGTGGGGACGTACCAGAGGACGTTTCAGTGTAGTGGAGACGTACCAGAGGACATTTCAGTGTAGTGGGGACGTACCAGAGGACGTTTCAGTGTAGTGGGGACGTACCAGAGGACGTTTCAGTGTAGTGGGGACGCACCAGAGGACGTTTCAGTGTAGTGGAGACGTACCAGAGGACGTTTCAGTGTAGTGGGGACGTACCAGAGGACGTTTCAGTGTAGTGTGGACGTACCAGAGGACGTTTCAGTATAGTGGGGACGTACCAGAAGACGTTTCAGTGTAGTGGGAACGTACCAGTGGACGTTTCAGTGTAGTGGAGACGTACCAGAGGACGTTTCAGTGTAGTGGAGACGTACCAGTGTAGTCGGTGTACTCCGGATAGTCGAAGTAATAGTCGTAGTAGTCAGCGTAGTCCAGTGAGCTGTCGGTCTTGGCAGGCTCGAAGGTGGTCGTCTCAGTGACGGTTTCTGTGAAGAAAAGGGCTTTGAGTGCAGATCCAGTGTAGGCTGGCTATCAACGGCGGTCAGCCATTCGTCGCACCATACACAGGACGTACAATTGTGAATGACCGCCACCAGACAGATTTGCTATCACACAAGTACAGTGTATACCAATGGTTATTACTGCGTGTATTTAAAACGGTTGAACATGAAACAAAGACAAAAATCCGACTTACTCGGTGTCGGTACGATTAAGTGGTCGTTGACATGGTAATTTTCCGCTGATGAAGCACAATCTATTTTCTCGATCTCTTGGCATGTTCTTGACTTTTGTTCGAACGCGGTGCCGCTGCCGCACAGAAACTTGTAGTCCGTTATCCTGTGGAGACACAAGTTAATCGTCAGTCTCAGATTCCCAGTTAGGGAATACACAATTGTGTTGTATCCACTTCTATCACCAGTAAAACGCCTTTTTGGGCGATGACCGAGCGGGCGCGCTCTGGTAAAGATAAAACAGGTTTGAAATATGAAACGGTACGGAAGCACACGTGGTAGTAACACATAGTTGTTTTAGTCCTTTTAGTCCTCCATAAAAATTGACAGGCCTCCATGCATGCCAACATACAATTTTAGTTGTATTAAATTGTTCATGATCTCCTTTCTCGAATCCGCCAAAAGGGTGTACGTCCTGAGCGCTGCATGCTTCAGCGCATACCAAAATGCTCAGATTAATAATGCCATTTTTGATCAAGAATGATTTTTGTTCATTTCGGCGTTTGCTTGTGCCACGCGCTGTGGTACCACCCCTATCAGAACGCAGCGTACCAAAATCAAAATGGATTTGATGGTCCTATCTAATGGGGAAAACCCGATATCAATCGGAGCAGTGGTTGCAACGTTATTAGCTTCCGAAAAGCGTCTGTATGGCCGGTTGGGACCGGTTCGGGCCGGTTCGGGCAGAGTCAAATGTACATTTGTCTAGTAAGCTGACGGGAAACCTCACAGTCGCTTCGCGCCCGCTCGGCAATCACGTCTCACATACTCAGGTCTACTCCGACATACTCAGGTCTATCGCCACGTCTACCGTCGTGCGGCCGTTATGCTCACGTCTCACGTCTCACGTCTCACGTCCCACGTCCCACGTCCCACGTCACACGTCTCACGTCTCACGTCTCATGTCTCACGTCTCACGTCTCATGTCTCATGTCTCACGTCCCACGTCTCATGTCTCACGTCTCACCGTCTCATGTCTCACGTCTCACGTCTCACGTCTCATGTCTCATGTCTCATGTCTCATGTCTCACGTCTCACGTCCCACGTCTCACGTCTCACGTTTCACGTCTCACGTTTCACGTCTGACGTCTGACGTCTCACGTCTCCGTTCGTCCTACTCACGTCGGGCCCATGACGCAGATGTGAAACATCCTGCAGCCGGTCTCCGGGTCGGCGTAGTGACCTCCGCTGACCTTGGCCTCGCACGTGAAGTTGGTCTCCGGCAGCGTCAGGGAGGGAAAGTCCTCCTGAAAGTCAAATGACGCAGTTGACTTTAGAACGATCGGCATCATGATGGTTAAAGTGGCAGCAGTAGCACATTGCGATGGTGAGCCAGCGACTACGCGTCCATCCCAGGCCTTACCATCCTAATACCGGTGGACACGTGGAAGGAGTTCAATGAGTTCTCCTTTGAAACTCGTACCAATGCATATTGCATAATAATACCGTATAAAACTACGATCAACAGAAGGTCCCGCAATGCCCTCATAGCAAAGGATACGTCTGATGTCAAAGGAGGCCCCGGAGCCGAATTGGCTCCTCCTGGGCGAATTATTCTTACTACGTTTTTGCCACTGTGCTCAAGCAAACACCCAAATGAGCCAATAAATCAAAAAATATACAATACAACCTTGACAGGTGGCAGCACACATATCAACTAGATGGCAGTACATTTTGCCTAGGTAGCAGTACTGACCTCCTTGGGCTTCTCGGCGGTCGCCGGGTCCGGAGCGCTCAGCTTGGGCACGAACGGCTTGCCGTTGGTGACGATCACGCGCGGCCGGTCCAGCTCATTTGAGGTGGGGATGCGCGGCACCGAGAGAGGTACGGTGGGCCGCAGACGGGGCGGCGGCGACGGAGACTGCGGGCTGACCTGACGGTCCTGCCGGAACTGACTGTGGAGGCGGCACAGATAGGGTCAGGTAGATTCTCTGGGCAGGGAGTCAGTCGGCTGGGGTCTCTAGACAGGAGAGACGGTCAGATGAGGTTCCTGAATCGGAAGGTAGTTACCTTGAACACTTTAATGAAATACGACACAAAGCAATGTGTCACTTGCGCTAGCCTATTTCCACGCGCTAATAAAAAACTTCCTTTCGGTAGAAATAAACACGAAATGTAGTCTGTCTCATTGCAAATTGCATGTATAGTGCGGAGAATGCCTGTTGCATGTTTCCAATGCGCCTTCAAAACTCATTTGGGCCCGAGGTGTAATATATACGGCTACATGATATAAACGCTATAAACAGTCCTCTCCAGAGTGTCGTGGTCTGCCGCGGCTGACCTGAAGGCCTGTTCGCTGGTTGCCGGCGGCGGTGATGTTCCGGGCTTGCTGCGGCGCGGGACGAACAGCGGCACGTTCGTCCTGGTGCCAGAGTTCACTTTGAACAGCACGCTGGACGTCACGGACGCCTCGCCGTGCGAGTCCGGACGCCTCGCCGTCCGAGTCGTCTCCGGCGGCTCGCTGCGAGGTACGGGGTACGAGTTAGTGGGGGGTGGGGCGGAGACTGGGGAGATGGGAGTCTCCGTCGGCTCGCTGCGAGACAAGAGACGATTGAGTCGGAGGATCACGGAGACTGGGGAGAGGCCGCGGAGACGGGAATCACTGAGACGGGGAAAGGTCACGCAGACTGAAGTCACTTAACTAGAAGTCACTTAGACTTGAGTCATCGAAACTGGAACCGACGACTGGAGAAAGGTGCGAATGCTGGAAACAGTAACGGAGACTGGGAGAATAACGGAAAATTGAGTCACAGGGAACGAAAGGTCAAGGAAGCTGGAAAACTACGGACCTGGGAGAGAAAGAAACCGAGATTAGATGCAATCTGGAATATTGTATTATTATTTGTATTCCATCTCACCCCCAACGCCCTTCGCCCACTTACAGGAGGCGCGAATTGTCCTCCTCTCTTTGGGATTAGGTTTACGAGGCCTTACAGGAGGCGCGAATTATCCTCCTCTCTTTG
The DNA here is from genome assembly GCA_036785665.1 of Chirona hameri. Classification (NCBI taxonomy): domain Eukaryota; kingdom Metazoa; phylum Arthropoda; class Thecostraca; order Balanomorpha; family Balanidae; genus Chirona; species Chirona hameri. The sequence continues at coordinate 81,358 of JAXIVJ010004028.1, forward strand.
GGATTAGGTTTACGAGGCCTTTCGCAAGGGCCTCACCGGGTCGGAATAGATTCAGGAGGAAAAAACTGCATTGAAAAAGTCCTCAAACTGTAACAGACCGAGTCATATGGAGCGCCTAAACTTGATCTAAGAGTGTCAAATGATGCGAATTCAATGCATCTTACGTTGGCGTTCTCACCAGCTAAAGTTAGAAGCGATCCGAAAATTACTCAGGTCTAACGAGTCAAGACAGAATAGCAAAAAGTATCATGACTGTCATGTATTTAATCATGCATGACACTCAAGACATGTTTGACACATATCGGATGTGATCGGAAAAACATTGTAAACATGACTAGGAAAATCAGCATGATCATTTGGCTCAGTCGACTCTACTTTTCCTCTGCTCCGTTTACACTAATACCATAACATGTCAACTATCTATCGAAACCGTTCTGAAATTTTAACGACAACATTTTGGTTGAGCAACATGCGATAAGATATATCTGGAACAAATGTGCTCTGTTACAATTGATATGCATTCAAATATGGTTGACATAGGTGGGGTAAAATGGTAAATGGTATTGATTATAAAACAAAAATGATATTGCTAAGGCAGAGATCCGTCAAATTTATGACTAACTCCACCGCTTTAAGGCCGCTACAGTGAACCGATACCGAACACACATTAAACACAAAACAAGGAAAGCACCTTATTTCATATGTGTCGAAGAGTCCTGGAACGGCCCTGCATATAAACAGCACGTTTCAATTTATATGTTGAAATCATATTACATATTGGAAATGCATATGTTACATGTGAGTTGTGAGCAAAAAAATACATGTTGCTGATACCTATACTACTGACTAGCTGACAGGGAAGTGTTCAAATGAACGTCTCACTAACCTGTGAGGTTTGCTGGTGGTCTGATACAGCTCCTTGTTGAAGTGGTAGTACTGCATTGCGTCCTTGCAGACCACCTCCTCGGACCGCTCGCAGACCCTCGTCTCCTGGTCGAACACGGTGCCTTGGAGGCACAGGAACTTAATATCTTGTGTTTCACCTGGAACAAGAGGCGAGAGAAAAATAAGAGGTTGAGTATGATCAGCACAGAATACAGTTCCCACATACAAACATCAGTGACGGTGAATTAACAGTGTTAAATGTGATCATGGAATAAATGAACAACGATAGATGTGATTAAACAGCATTAGTTTGGTAAATATCCGTCTAAACAACCTACTATCTGCTCTGGCTAATTTGATTCCTTGATTATCATTCTGGCAGACATGAGGAATGCTTAATTGTCACAATCATCATTCTCGAGAGACGGTGACCTTCGGAGTGAAGTTTTATTAGTTCCGACTTCCCAGCCAAATGGGTTTACACCAGTGTTCGTCACGGGCCCACCAACCCACAGCCCGGTCTGGCCCAGGCCCATGAACACCAAGCCCAGGCCCAGACCAGGCTCATTCAAATTTATAATATTGAGGCCCAGGCCCAGTCCGGCCCGTTCAGATTAAGCATATAAATATTTTCACCAAATTTGCAATCACTATCCCAGCATATTTACTTGTATACTATAAAGGGGAAACAATTAACCAACTATGCTAACCAAAAACAAACAAAATGCCACAGCCACAGCAACAGCGTGTTGCTGTGGAAGTGAACTGCTGGTTGAAATATTTTTTTCAGCTCTGACCTGAGCTTCAACATTCTCAGCCCAGGCCCGTCCAGAGCCCGGTGATTTCCTTAAAGTTGAGGCCCAGCCCAGGCCCGGCCCATGGCCCATAGGGCCGGCCCAGCCGGTGACCTTATATATGGCCTTGCCCGTGACGAACTCTGGTTTACACTTACAGGGAGTCCCACCTTTGTGAAAGTTGTCGAATCACACTTAATTGTATGTTTACGTCAGGCGAGGTCAGCTGAACATGTTCGTGAACTTTTTCCGAAAACAAAATTTTCATCTTGGAAGATATTACTTTTAGTTTAAAGCGAAAAGTTGGGTTCGTGACGTCATTTTTTTTTAATAACAGAAATCCTTTGTGCTGCCAAATGTATGGCACAATTTTTTTGTCGACATCTATTGCGCAGAAAAAGCGAACCACCCAGTGTCTAGATTGACTAGCACTATCAGCTGGAGTTGTTGCAGCAGTTGGCCGCCAGGGACCGCTAGTGAGCCAGGGTGTTATGACGTCGCAAGCAAATGGTACCACTAAATATTGATTTACTTATTTATTTATAAATAAATAAAAATTTAGCGTTAAATATTTAACTGGTACCATTTGCTTGCGACGTCATAACACCCTGGTCACTAGCGGTCCCTGGCGGCCAACTGCTGCATCAACTTCAGCTGATAGTGCTAGCCTCTAGATTGCGAACCACCCGGGGATCGATAAATGAAAGACGACAATATTCCAAGGCTGACCTTGAGTCGACAAGTCGCTATAATTACCAGTTGGGTAAATAGGGACGCGCTGTCGGTTTAGAGTCCCTATTCAAATACACATGGCCTTATTTTTTACAGATGTCAAAATCGAACTCGAATATCTTTTTGATTAGATCATTGTGGTTGTTTTAACTGCTGTACCATACTTAATTTCAATGCCAAACCATGAAAATGGCTATCTCAACTCAAATATAATGTTAAGGTGGGATAGTCCTTTTAACCCGCCATTGACGGGGGGGGGGCGTTTAACGCCCTTCCCCCCTGATGAATTTTCGCAATAGCTGAAAAACCAATAGCGCTATCAACGTGAAACTTCGGGTGCCTTCTTATAAATCCTTTTTACGTCTTATGTGCAAAAATAATAACAAAATCGTCGACTTTTTTTCGAGTTATAGCGAATTTAGTGACGTCACTACACACGAGTTTAACACCAAAATCAGTTAAACTTTGCAAGCCGTACAAATGCTACATTTGAAGAAAAATGCAATCGAAAAACGCCAAACGATAGAAAATTGCAACGGCTAAAAACTGGATATCTCGGGTTTTTGATATTTTTAGTTTTTGACCCCCAAAAACTCAAAAAACTTTTTTTTTAATTATCACAAAATCAAAATTTTCTAAAATATAAAAAAACGGAAGATATGTCAGAGAACCATACCTACAAGAACCTACCATGCCAAATTTAAAACTGATATCTCTATTTTTGACTGACTTATGATATCTAAAGTATGGGTAACTTATGAAGTCATATTTTGAAATTGCGTTTTTTGGCTTTTATTGGCTAGATACAGACAAATAAATGCCGCCACTGTATTTCTGAGACAAAACTGGTCTAGCAACATGCCTTTTTTGTTTAGATTTAACAATTAAAAGTTTTGACCTTCGGTGACCTGAACTTGACCTGATATTGGCATTTACTTCGCGTAAATGAAGTCAGGTGGTAAAATGACTATCACTATCGAATTATACGTGGAAAATAACTAATAAAACATGTGTTCTATGACTTTCGTAGATATTTTGAGCATAGTTACTTTTTGTGACCTGACCTTGACCCTGACCTTGGCCAACAATCTCACTTTAGCTCATGCGGGATATGTATCATACCTTTGGCAGCACTTTGGGTGAAACTGGTCGCAATCGAAGGCTTTCGATGGAATGTATGGCCCATAAACTCAAATACGCCGATTTTGACCTTTGACCTGACCGTGACCTGACATTTGACCTCACTTTGACATTTTTTAGCATGATTTAGATTCGTCTCATTGAGAGCTTTCGATTGCTGCCTTGCGCGTCTCGCTGCGATCATTGGTTCAGAAGATAACCAGGGGGCGTTTACCCCCCCTCCCTCCTCAGTCAATGGCGTTCTGCTGAGACCCCAGCCAATGCCGGGTTAATCATTGTGTAAGCCATAACAGCAACATTCAACGGGCTTTGAAGCTTCCGACAGAATTACGCTGTAGTGGCCAGCGCTAAATATCGGGAATGTTAATTGCGCCCCTCAATCTTTCAGGAAATTTTCAGCTCTTAACTTGAACATTCGTGGGGATTCGGATTATGTTGCCGTTAGTGAATTATATGAACGAGGGTGTGTGGTAAAACGTGCAGATTAAATGCAAAAGACTTGAATGACTTGAAATTGAAAGACTTGACGTGCATGTATTTTACAATATGTTTTTAACTGCTCATGTTTTGGTCAGCGAGTCACCAACAAGTACGACATCGGTAATAAATGAGATCTGTGAACTACACAAAGCGAAACAATAATATTTGTCGGCTAATCGAATGTACATAAACGAGCAGCTACCTACTTGTAAAAAAAGTAGCCTCAGCAGTTTGACGCCTACAGTCTACATCACATGCCGTTATGTTATTGTGAGTAATGTTAGTGGTACTGGTAGTGGTAACCAGTTTGGTGTCGCTGAATCTAAAGCCTCCTGATGTCTGGACTCTGGAGCGAGGCTGAACAATGATGACAGAAACTATGATGTCACCTGGGAGCAGGCGTCGAATCCTTCGTGAGAGTTGTGAAACGTCTATCGTGCCGTGCATCCAGGATGTGTATGTTTGGCGTGGGCGGTGGGGATAGATATGAACAGCAGTATACTATAATCGATGCATGTTTTCATGTTATGTGTCATATTATAGGATATTGATTTTCTGAGTCAAAGCGCCCTGGTTTTATCCTGGGGTCGGAGCCGGCCCGGCGGTGCAGCAGTGCTAATCAATACAACTGCTGACTGCTGCTGTCAGTGACCGAGTAGGGCCGACGAAGATCCCAAGTGTTTGGTTTGCCACTATCTAAGCGATCGGTTCCTCTCCTAGTCATTCCCTGCATATTTGATGTTGGAATACAAAATATCGAAGGAGGAAAACCCTTCTCTCCTTTGAAAGCATATATGTGCGTGCGTTTAAGTAGTTCAACAGAAGTCCGAGCTATAATTGTATCCGAAACTATCGGTGAGTTATGAGTACCTACTGCGTATCGGATCAACGGTACAATGATAACGGCAGATTCGAGCAGGCAGCCTCCGTTATAAGGGCGTGCTCCTTCCGACAAGTAAAAACGCCGTGCAAGCCGAGGGCTTTGTGCCGACGCCTCATTACCCAGAGATAAGGCCTTGAACCATGCCCCGTTTTCCGGCACCGCCGTCAGGTATTACGGCTGCACTGCGCGCGTGGTGCGGGGTTTGCCGGACGCAGCTGCACTGCTCTGGCAGAGGGCTCTCACCTTTCGATCCCAGCGTACAGACGTGGAACATTTGGCACTTGGTTTCGATGTCTGCATAAGCCTCCGACCACCTTCCCCTCGCAAGAGAACGACGTGTCGGGCAGGTTCTCGAAGATTGAGCTGTGCAGCAACAAAGAGGGTCAAGTAAGCAGAGACGGTGCTGTGCGTTTTTATATCGCTACTGCAAGGCTGTACAGACAGATATGCTAGGTTGGTACATTACCTACAAGCTAAATGGGAATGCGCAACTGTGACTGTTGCGTTTGTTGATTACTCAGAGTTTGTTGATAATGTTTGGGACTGAGTATGCAAAGTACCCACTCAAAAGCATAGACGTGTTATCAGTAGGTTATTGTGGCGGTGACCGAGTAGTGGTGATCTACTCTCCCACATCTCCACTGCCCTCATTCGGCAAGGCCATCTCGCGGCCTCCCGTGGTGGGCTGTTGTGCCGCGTGTAGCCCTGTGTCTGTGCCGTGTGGAACCCCGGAGTTCCACGGAGTCGGCACGGGTGCCCAGCTGGCCCACTGCATACGCCGTCATCTGTACCACTGGTGACGCAACACGAGACGCTCCGTTCTAACCGCAGGCCGCCAAGACGAGTCGGCTGGTACTATTTACAGCAGTCCGCCACGCGTTATAACCTACCGAGCGGTCCCACACGGCTATTGTTTCTGCTACGGAAGGCGTGCTGGTAACTCTACTCGCTCTCTCTCTCTCTCTCTCTCTCTCTCTCTCTCTCTCTCTCTCTCTCTCTCTCCTCTCTCTCTCTCTCTCTCTCTCTCTCTCTCTCTCTCTCTCTCTCTCTCTC
>JAXIVJ010004029.1:0-80000 GCA_036785665.1 Chirona hameri
TGAGCTGCGAGGGGGGGGGGGGGGGGCTTTATTCCATTAGTCCCCTCTGGCTGCGCCCCTGATTTTAGATGACATGGCATAAGTGGTCATGACCTGACATTGACATTATGCGCAGGGGCGGCGGAAGAGGGGGGGGGGGCAGCTGCCCCCACTCAAGAAGTGAGGGGGGGGGGGGCAAACATATGTATCCCCCATACATTTGTAAGAGGGGCCCTCCAAGAAGTTACCGAGGGCCCCGGAGTAACCCCAGCCAGCCTGAGGCGCCCACTAAGGCCGACAGAAGGCCCTCAGTCGGCCTGAGGGGGACTTAAGAAGGCCTGACATTTCAACATAGGTCTGTCCGACGTTTTTTTTTTCTCGACCATTTAGAGGACCTGCAAAATATTGTGGCCTAAATCCGAGGAGATTCCATTTCGCGTTGTTTTTTTTTGGGGGGGGGGGTAGCCATGGGCATGGGAGTAACCACCTTCCGAAAGTAGGGGGAAGGGAAGGGGGGGGGGGCGGAGGCACTTCTATGTCGATTCTTGCCATGCAACGCCCATAGGTGTAATGTTAAAATCCGAAAATGTTGGGGGGGGGGGGGACGCGTCACCTGTCCCCAGTGGTGGTTACGCCCATGGCCATGGAGGGGGCCTTTGGCTGAGGGGGCCCCCTGTGTTTTTTGCCCCCATCCGAAAATACCATCCGCCGCCACTGCTCATTCGAACTGAGAGGGAAATAAGCCATCACGGGGATCATTCGAACGGCCGTGATACAGCGAATCAACTGGCTCAGTATAATATGAATTGTTGCTTTAACCCTCGCCCTACGGGGGGGGGGGGGCTGACAGCCCCCCCCCTGAGGTTTTTCTTGAATAACTTTTTACACATGCGGCGCATCTTGCTGAGATTTTCGGTAGCTGAGTTTACAACAATTATACGTATGCTGTAAAAATTTAATTGAAATTAGTTAAGTAATTTAGGAGATAATCATGTTTGATGACGTCATGTTGGTAAAAAAACGAGAAATATTTGAAAAATCGTAGAAAACAGAGTTTTAAAGCAAATTGCAAACGCAATTCACCAAAGATGCAAAATGGCACTCTTTAAAATGGCAATCTCGGATTTTCAAAATTTGGGTTTTTTGACCCCTAAAATAATAATAAATGTTTTTTTTTAATCCCCACAAAATCACAATTTTCATAGATATTAGAAAAACAGGAATATATGTGAGATAACTGAGTATGGACAATACCCATACCAAATTTCAAAGCAATATCTTTATTTTTGACTGAGTGATGGCTCCCTAAGTGTAAGAAACTGATGACGTCATTTAAAAAAAAGACTTTTTTTACAAGATACGAACAAATAATTACCTTTTCTGTATTTCTGAGCCAAAACTGGTCTAGGAACATGCCTTTTTATTTACATTGATCAATTTATAATTTTGAGGTTTTCTGAAGAGCAAAATCGCTGTTCTGGACGTGGTAAATCCGAGGTAATTCACTTGACCTGGAAGGTCACCCGTTGACCTGAAACCTAAAAATCGCATACTGTTAGATTCCTCTCATGACAGGCAACATCTGGTTCTTACCGCATTATTCTAAGTTGCTTGGTTTGGAAGTTAACCCGCGCACTGCAGGGGGGGGGGGGGGGGGGGGGTTGATTTCCGCCCCCCCCCCCCCTCAGGTTTTTCAAAGATAGCGAAAAAAACGGCGGCGCGCATGCGCGCCGCCGGGTTTTCGCACACCTGTTAGGACATCAATTGCGCACACTTCGAAAGAAAAAAAAACTCGCGTCATCTCAGGTCAGGTCACCAAACCAGGTCAAGTGACCCCACCTCCAAAAATGTTTGCAGTTGTGCCAAAGCCAGAGTTTTTCTCCGATCAGTTTGAAACTTACAGGATGTCATGAGGGCATAAGTACTTACAATTCGTTAATCTCGGAATTTTGATATCGGTAACCTAAGGTCAGGTCAATTTCGTAGCCTTCCCATAGTAAGTCAATGGGGAAATATACAAATGCTTCCTATTTCAAGGATATGCATGATATTAGTCCAATTACTTCTGGATCATGTTATTATAGGATATTCTTGATGATCCAAGTGTAATTTTTGTTCAGTGACCCCTATTGGGTCATTTCAGGTCATGCGAGGTCACCATCACTTTTTTGTCAAAACTCCCGACATAATAAAGATAGAGAAGTAAAACAGACATCAACGTGTTTGTCTCGTCGAGATACGTTTTCCCATATGCAACATGCCCTACTTGGTCACCACTTGACCTTGACCTGAGGTCAAATTGTTAAGTTGACTTAACAAGGTCACCATGTATATCATTCAAAGCGCCTTGACAAGATAAACACAATGGCGTAAACAGTTTTCCGTTATCTTTATTAAGTAAAAAGTTAAGAGCAAAAAACAATTTAGCAAAATAAAAAGTTTTTTCTTTTCTTTTTGACCTCTGGAGCCTCAAATATTGACCTGAGATCAAATCTGAGGACACCTTAGCAATTGCAAATGGCACTGGCTGGCGTTTGCTTTTTCCGTTTGTTTCTAACTAGCATCCTTTCTGAGATATATGGGAATTTCTGGAGCGATGTCCTAAAACAGGACAAAACTGGAAAGTTTGACTTTTGATGACCTCTGGTGACCTCAATTTTGACCTGACCTAAAAAAACACTGAAATACTTTCGATAGAACATGTATCAAGCTATCAAATGCCTTTTTGCGCTTCTCGCTATGTAGCGTAGTTTTCGAGATCTCAGGGGGGCGGAAATCAACCCCCCCCTGCAGTTCGTGTTCGGCGCAAAGCCCCTGCAGTGCGCGGGTTAAGATGGTATACAATACTGATTTTTTAAAGATCTAACTTCCTCTTGTAAGTTATGAGCAATATCTTCAATCTTGATATAATAATGATGTGTTCTATTTAGTATTTACATTAATTGATTGAATTTGGAGCAAATTTGCTGGATATAATGTGTAAAAGTGTGACAGAAAAGTGAATTGTTTAACTGACCGGAAAGTGTCCGAAAATGTATAAGCCTGACCGACCGATTACCAAATCGGTCACAACATTTTTTCGGTTACCAAAATTTCGGTAACCGATTGACACCACTAGCTAGTACCGCTCTGTGGTCGCTAAATCGCGCATGAATCGCTAAATCACGTAAATCGCGTATCCATGCTTGTACAGAATGCTCCGCTCAGATTCCTGTGTGTGGGGGGGGGGGCATTTGCCCCTGATGGCATGCCCCCCCCCCCCCCTCCGGATCCGCCATTGCCAGGAATTACCGCCAAGGAGAGTTTCTGCCAGACACTTAATGGAATTCATTTTCCCATTTTACAAATTTGTATAAGCAATTGCGAAAGTTGTGTCATGCCGCGAAGCGGCGCGAAATTTTCCGGTTTTTGACTGTGGATAACTGGATTTTGACTGCTGCAAAGACAGTTTTTACGATTTTACGATAAATTGGGAGGGGATGCTGGCAATAGCCGGAGGGTCGCCGTTACTTGCCTGAGGGGCGCCGTCACTGGCCGGAAAGGCGCCGTTACTGGCCGGAGGAGTTCCGTCACTGGTCGGAGGGGCGCCTTCACTGGCCGGAGGGGCGCCGTCACTGGCCGAAGGGACGCCGTCACTAGCCGGAGAGGCGCCATCACTGGCCGGAGGGGCGCCGTCATTGACCGGAGGGGGCGCCGTCACTAGCCGGAGGGGCGCCGTCACTGACCGGAGGGGTCCCGTCGCTATCTGGAGGGGCGCCGCCACTGACCGGAGGGGCGCCGTCACAGACCGGAGGGGCGCCGCCGTCACGGGCCGGAGGGGTGCCGTCACTGATCGGAGTGGCGCCAGCTTTGCATGGGCGCCTCGGGTCCAAAGGACCAGGGCATGCCCTGAATGACCGTATACACTGTACGCCACTGGTGCCTGTCCTGTTGGCGTTGCTAATTGCAAAACAAAAATGGTCCGGGGGGGGGGGGGGTGCCTTCGGCGCCCGTTAAAAACGGTACGGACATTCCGTACTGTCCGTATAGCTATTTGCGCACCTGCTGAAATGGACGGTAGTTTAATTTGGATTGGCGTTCTTTGATGAAAGGGGCGGCCTCATCTGCCGGGGCCTACTTTATCGCCGAGAGGGGCGTTTCAGCATCTTTTTAACTGGGGTGGCAAAGTGCTATCACTGGGGTGGAATTCTTTATGACTGGGGTGATAATTGCCACCCCAGTTACTATGTTAAAATACGACCTGCCTCTGGTCAACGAAGTATATGTACTTGTTTGTTAAATTTCCCCAAAAATAATTTTCGAAATAGACAGTTGTGATTTCACTTTTAAATTGAGACTTCATCAATTTGATACCATACACGATGCATAAGATAATGCAGAAAAGTAGATCAAAATGTGAATATTTCCCTTTAAAGGTAAATAATGACCTTTTGATTTCGTTAGCAACAATTGGTGTTCGGCTACCGTTATGGTATTAAAATGATTTGATCTCAATTTAAGAATAAAATAAAATAATTCCCTAATTCGAAGTTGGAAGTTCGGGAAAATTATTAATCGGTATTTTCCCTCCACTATTGGAAAGCGACACATCTGGCGCTTTTGTATCAATCTGTTCAACGTTGTTGAATGGGCACTTCGAAATAAATCGTCGACACTAAATAGGTCGCCGTCGACGTGCATCGATGAGCTTCCGATTGAATTTCAGTTTGTTCAATGGTTGTTAATTGTAAAGGATGGGCGGGTATATAATCACAACAAGCAGAACGCAAAATATACTTTCCACACCATTGCGTAAAAAAGCAATACGGGAAAAGCCCGGAGTTTGATGGAAACCGAAAAGTACTTGGCAAGAACCGGTCGTTAATAGTGTGGAACGCTTATCAAGATTAACTTGAAATATCTCTCGGAAGGAATTTTGCATGCAAAATGCGATGAATTTACATCATATTTTGGCCTCGTCTGTCGATGTCAAGTGCTAACTCCATTTTTGTGGGAAAAGGTCCCTATTTCCCTTTAACCTGCCTGAGATATATGGGAATTCCTGGAGCGATGTCCTAAAACAGGAAAAAACTGGAAAGTTTGACTTTTGATGACCTCTGGTGACCTCAATTTTGACCTGACCTAAAAAAACACTGAAATACTTTCGATAGAACATGTATCAAGATATCAAATGCCTTTTTGCGCTTCTCGCTACGTAGCGTAGTTTTCGAGATCTCAGGGGGGGGGGGGGCGGAAATCAACCTCCCCTGCAGTTCGTGTTCGGCGCAAAGCCCCTGCAGTGCGCGGGTTAACCCGCGAGTTACTGGGGTATATTTCATAACGCGACTTACTGGGAGGGGGGGGGGCTATTCCCCCCCCCCTCGGATCTCCGTAACTACTGGACCGAATGTAAAAATTCAAACGGCATTCGATAGCCCTGGGAAATTTATCGAGGGAAACATAATATTGTTGACCTCGGGGTCACCGATGACGTCACAGGTCAGGTCAAGTACAAAATGTTTGACCGTGTCAAAAGGTCTCGATGGATGGAATTGTCGCGCAAAATTGCGGTATTAAACGCATAAGCTGTCGATAAATCGGTATGATTCGTGTGTCTGACACTTCTAAGTACCTTTCTAAGCTGTGTATGACCTTGGGTCAGGTCAAGGTCATCCGAGGTCACGAGGTCAAACTGCAGATTACGGTCATTAGGCATTGTAACACATGTTTATGGGTTTGTTTATCGTCTAGAACGCGTAAAATGACCTTAGGACATTGTTTGTTCCATATAAATAGAAGTAAAAAGCAAAAATGGAAATGCGTTTTTTATGCATAGTAATGCTGTGAGAGGTGGTCGATTTTTGTTATTTGAAGGTCATAACTCAGTCATTTTTGAAGATATGGACTTCAAATTTGGTACACATATTCACCGCACACGTATCGATCACATATATTCCGGTTTTTTGATCATTCTGATTTTTCTTGAAAATCTTGTTAAAAAAAAAATGTATTTGGATTTCTCAAAATTTTGAATAAAAAAAACTAAAAAAATCCGAGATAGCAGTTTGATAGCCCGGTATATTGTCAGTAATTTGATTTAAGACAATTGAGTTTATCTCAAACATCGTACCTTTGACAGCGTTTTCCGAAAACCATTATTTTGCAACCAAAACCGAAGAACATGACGTCACTCTGACGTCATTCCCGGTTGACCTATCATAACTTCATATTTTTCCTTTTGCCAACATGTGTAGAATTGATGTGAGACAAGGTACTGCAAGTTTGGTGACGATACCGGTGTTCGTTTAAGAGTTATTGCAAAATAACGGGAGGGGGGAGGGAAAAAAATAGCCCCCCCCAGTAACTCGCGGGTTAATAGCGAAAAACGATTTAGCAAAAAAAAGTTTTTTTTTACCTCTGGAGCCTCAAATATTGACCCGATATCAAATTTGAGCACACCTTACCGATGTAAAAAAATCACTGGCTGGCGTTTGCTTTTTTCGGTTTGTTTTTAACTAGCATAGTTTCTGAGATATATGGGAATTTCTGGAGCGATGTCCTAAAACAGGAGAAGAAAAAACTGGAAAATTTTACCTTTGATGACCTCTGCTGACCTCAATTTTGACCTGACCTAAAACAATACTAAATTCTTTCGATAGAACATGTATCAAGCTATCAAATGTCGTTTTCCGCTTCTCACTACGTAGTCGCTACGTAGTCTACTGGAGTCTAAACTATCTACTGGAGTCTACTGGAGTATGAAACGTCTTGAAATTTTCTGACTTTTCCCAAAATTGATTAGCGCATGTTGCGTCAAAATTTTGAGAAAAAATCGGCCGAGCAGAGGCGGTGCCAAGCTCCTGTTTTGGGGAGGGTGTTACGAATGCGGTTGTGCGGCGCATACTTTCTTCGTAGTTTGCGGTGCAATAAGTCAGAATACATTCGCAATGTAATATGCATCATACATACTGGGAGTATACATGTTTTTTTTTTGGCAGAGGCGCACTCCGGTACAAAAAAAAAATGGGAGGCGATATCCTTCCTCAAATTAGGTCCAACTTCAAATTAGTAAGATGATAAAAAGCGTTATCGCATGGTGCCTCCACGTTCTTTTCCAGGATCCGCTTATGCGCAATATATTACATTTAACAAATTACAGCAAATAATGTCCACATGTGACGTTCATGTCGTCCCAAACAATCACGAACAGCACAAATTTGTTATCAGAAAATCCCCCCCCCCATTTTACATCCCCTGAATACGCCTATGATTTTTTGTATTTTGGTATTTGTCTTTTGAAATATTGAAGACCAGTACATTTGAAGCTCAAAAACGTTTGGGGCATGCAAATCGGTAAAACCACATGGCCGCAATGACCTTTCAAAAAACACCCAAAATTTTCGTATTGTTTGCCCCCTGGCCCCTCATTTAACACAAAATAAATGTCGGGCTCTTAACCCTATTTGTAACAGGGAGGGGGGCGGATTCCGCCCCCCCCCCCCTCATGTTTTTCGCAGATATCTCCAGAACGGCTGGGAGCAGGCCCATGCAATTTTGGGACTTTTCATAGAATTGAACTCCGCATTTGGAGTCAAAATTTTGAGTTCTTAACTTGAACAGAGGCGGTTCCAGGGCACAGTTTTGGGTGGGTTCGGAGGCGACATTTGGCGAAAATACGGAAATGCGATCTTCACGGTTTCTTCCTAACTGCATCAAGTATGAAGGAGTTACATCGGCTTACCATGATTGCAAAAAGTGCAAATTAGATGATGTTAATGAAATATCATACAAAATTGCATGACAGAGGCGGTTTCAGGGGCTTGAAAAGGGGGGTTTTCAGGAAGTATTCAATGCTTGGCGGGAAGCCAATAGAGCAATGTAAGGGGCATTTATAGCTATCAAGATGTAAAAGATAGCTTCTGCTTCCATTATTTGCATAATTTATTACATATAGAGTTTCAGGGGCGTGTTCAGGAACATAAAAAGGGGGTGACTGGCATGGTGATGACGATATGCCAGCGATAACGGCGCAATATACGTTTAGCTTATAATAATATATGCACATATGAGACCAGAAAAGGGAATAAAGTCATTTTTTGTGCAGAGGCGCGCTCAGGAATGGAAGAAAGGGAGTCATATTAGTGCAAGGAAACTAAGAGGCATGGGCGTACAATGACATAACATACTGCAGTTTTCGGATGAAACACGCACCACAGGCTACTCTACGAACGATTATAAGATAATAGGCGAGTCCAGGTAGGGTAAAAAGGGGGTAAGCAATGTTAATTGAAGTTGTAAGTGAAATAGTCACTGTTGACTAGTCATCATCATAGTATCATAATAGCGGATAATATACTTATCAAAAGGTCTTGCGCCGCCCTAGTTTGGATCCTGGATACGCCTATGATGAAGTGCAACATGCAAAAAGGAACTATCTATGATCAGTAACATATTTATAGTGCTGGGTAGCAACTTGTCTGCGGTTAATATTTTTCCCAATTTTACCCCCCTTTTTCACTAACCTGGTACCGCCTATGGCAAAAAATATGATTTATAACTGTTTTTTCTAATGTCTGAATCACATACCATTTCATTTATTAAAAAAAAACATCAAAAAATGGTTGTATTACGCATTTACTTCACCCCCATATTGAGTGACCTGCACACGCCTATGATTTTTGCATTTTCAAAGGTCACCGTCATATATCAATTTCCGATTCAATCTCTATTGATTCCTATTAGTTGTGTTAAAATCGGTCGATAAACATGAAAGCTATGTTGAATCAAAAATATCACTAAAATTTGTCGTTTTTGCCCCCCTGTTGCCCCCCTATCCAAAATTTAGATTTTTGTATTATTTATAAATGTAGATCGAGTTGAGGGGAACCAAACACCGTTTCATTTTTGAAAATCGGACGGGTAGATCTCGAGATCTCCGGGGGGGGGGCGGAATCCGCCGCGCCCCCCCCCCCCCCTGTTACAAATAGGGGTAGCCAGGAGCCTGTTACAAATAGGGTTAAAAGAAAGATCTTGTCATGACGAATCGAATGGCATTTTCCCCATCGAAATCGACCGAGCGGTTCTCAAGAACTCTGGGGGGGGGGGCAGAATCTGCCCCCCCCCCCCCCCCCCGCACGTTACCGTAATTTTAGCCGCCCGCAAGGAATAGGGTGCTATTAACATGGTACGATACAAATACCGGTTTCGGGAACCAAAGCGTCTCGGTTCAGCCAAGCAAAATTGTATTTTTCCTACTGCCTTTTGCACGCCCTATAACGTGATGAGTTCACTTTTTTGAGTTGTTCAATACTTTGGAAATTTCATATGATTTTAAGAAAAAGCGCCACTCGTCTATGGATTTTAACATGTAGCGGTTCAGCCGACAACTTGTAGTTCCGAAATTGTCCGCTAGATGTCAGGCCTAAAATGAGCCGGAATGGGATACGGAACCTTAGTTTGTACCATAGCAACTGCGGGCCTCTGTACTTATGGCTTTATGAAATCCTGTAAGTTTCAAATATATCGGACAAACACTGTGGCTTTGGCACGCCCACACACATTTTTTGGGAGGTAAGGTCACTTGACTGACGTGCCCTGGTGACCTGACCTGAGATGACCGGTGGTCAAAATGTGCACACAATGTGGGTAATTGATACCCAAAGAGCTGTGCCAAATTTGGCGCAGCGCCGCCGTTTTCCCCGCTATTCCCGAAAAACATCAGGGGGTAAAAATGCCGCCCGCCCCGCCCCCCCCCCCCCCCCCCCCCCCCCCCCCCAGGGGCGAGTGTTAATCACATATAAATATTGGCAGGCAAGTAACCTGCCAAGTTGCATGGGTATCCGACGATTGCGCCCGTGTTAAATAAATGTCAATTGTTGGTCTCAATCATCCGTTTTCACGAAGGATTTAGTGGACACCCGTTATGTTGGAATCGGATACGAAATCAGACCCAATCAGACCCGATACGAAATCGATTCCGTTTCCATACCTTGGTATGGAAACGGAATCGGTTCCGCTGAAGTGGAATCAAGCACACAAGTCTGTCTGCGTTCCGTATTGTGTTCTGGCACTTACTATGTGTTGTGCAGCACAGTCATCAAGAAGCAGGGCTGTAGATATGGCAGCTCTCTCAGTATGATGTGGATGGTCCTGACTCAACACTGAAATGACCAGCTGCCCCAAACCTGAAACATACGCAATAAAGCCCCACACCTGAAACATACGCAATAAAGCCCCAAACCTGAAACATACGCAATAAAGCCCTAAACCTGAAACATACGCAATACATCCCGAAACCTGAAACATACGCAATACATTGATCCAATGGAATTGCAACACCGTACATGTATACAATTACAATATTGTATTGCAAACACTGATGTATGTATCTATCATATCACAATCAGCATAAGTAGCCTAGGTCAACAATAGTCAACACTAATGGTGGCTCAACCAGCACAGGACATGATGTAAAACACTAGACAAAATAGATCTTAAGCCCGCGCCGTGCCAATGCTCGGCGCCACCTTGACCTTGCCGGGGGGGGGGAGGGGCTCAGACGTCCCCCTCCAGCACTACTGACACGCCCCCTCCCTCGAACTCAACTCCTATGGGAGAAGACGGAAACAAAACAAAATCCGTCCGACAGCTCGTCAAAAATCATGCCGAAACTATTTCGGTCATTTTTGGGCTCAGGTCAATATTGAGGTCACCAGAGGTAATAAAAGGGCCAATTTTCCCATTGTATAACTTTACCCCAGAAACCCACCAAATATCTCGGGAACTATGATAGCTAGGAACAAACG
This sequence comes from Chirona hameri, assembly GCA_036785665.1. Taxonomy (NCBI): domain Eukaryota; kingdom Metazoa; phylum Arthropoda; class Thecostraca; order Balanomorpha; family Balanidae; genus Chirona; species Chirona hameri. Next base: position 10,764 of record JAXIVJ010004029.1, read on the forward strand.
GAAGAAAGCAATGGGAAGTTATTAAAATGCAATCGTCTAATGTCCTCAAATGTTAGATCAGGCCATCAGCTAAGGCTCCAGAGGTCACTAAAGGTGAAATGAGCTGTTCTTGGCAAAAAGTTTTCAAAAATTGTTTTATCTAGTAAAGATAGGCGAATAATTTTAACGTTATCGTGTTTGTCTCATTAAGGCGTTACGAAGTTCGAACCATGTCCATGACGATAGGATTAGGTCAGCTTCCAAATCTGATCTCAGGTCCAGGCCATCTGAGGCGACCCAGGTAGGTCATGCTGCACAGGAGATGGTCGACACTGTCTGACAGTGGTGACAGTCTCACGTCTCCATCTTTATCGAATCAAAAGTAAGTGGTAAAAACGTGCTGGTGACCACAAATGACTTAATATGACCTTGTAGGGGTCACTGAGCAAAAACCATGTACCTGGGTCATCAATAATTACCTATAATTACATGATCTTGCGAGAATTGGTCCGATCTAATGAGTATTATCTAAATAGGAACATTTTGCATATTTGCCCTTTCACTTATAATGGGAAGGTCAGGTGATCGACCTGACATTAGGTCACCGATCTAAACAAAACTAAGAGATACAAATTATGGGTACTTGTGGCCTAATTAAATCATGCGAGTCTCAAAACGCTCGGCTAATCCTTGACACGGCACGGGTTAAGAAAAAAAAACTCTTACCTGAATTTTCAGCTAGGGCTATGATGCATAGCAGTACAAAAAACGACAGCAGGGAATGATATGCCATGTTGCATGCCACAATGGTTATCTTTGCAATTGGTAGTGGCAATATTTGTGTTCACTCATTTGTACAATGCTTCAATGGCATTGTGCTCTTCTAGCCGCAAATATATACACCTTGAATAAGCTTGGGTGGGCATAGCAGATCTGAAAAAGAATAAAATAATTTAGGTTGATGGCTATGACACCAGACACGCCATAGCAGCAGACTTGTTCTCGGCGGAATCAACGGACTTGGCTTACTCCCGTCATGGCCTCAGCCCGTCGCGTCCCGTTAACCCGCGCCCCGCTGGGATATTCAGCCGAACACGCCCCGGGGCGCTGGGGGGGGGGGGGGGGGGGGGGACAGATTCTGCCCCCCTCGTTATCTTCCGAACCTATAGATGATTGGGGCCTAAGGGCGCCGCTACAATATAGTACCGCAGCAAGACGCGCAAGGCAGCAATCGAAAGCTCTCAATGAGACACATCTTAAGCATACGCGACATTTTCCAAATAAGGCCACGTGTCAGGTCACGGTCAGGTGAAAGGTCAATATTGAGGTATTTTAGTTTTTGGGCCATACTTTCCATCCAAAGCCTTAAATTGCGACTAATATCACACAAAGTGCTCTCAAAGGTATAATGCATCTCCGCATAAGAAAAAGTGCAATTGTAAGTCAAGGTCAAGGTCAATGTCAGGTCACAAAAGGTCAATAGGTCTACAAAAGCCATGCGACACATGTTTTATGGGTTATTGTCCACGTATAATTCGATAGTAACAGCTATATTCACAATCTGACCCCATAGAATGGCCATCAGGTCAAAGGTCAATTCACATAAGGTCAAAATTTGAAATTGATTAATATAAATAACAAAGCCATGTTTCTAGACCAGTGTTGTTACCGAAACACAGCGGTGACATTTATGTGTCTGTATCTGGTCACTAAAAGCAAAACAACGTAACATCAAACAAATACGTCATGAGTTACTTATACTTAGGGAGCCATAACTCAGTCAAAAATAAAGAAATTGCTTTGAAATTTGGTTTGGGTATCTTCCATACTTGGTTCTCCAATACATATTTCGTTTCTTTTTATAACTTCAAAAACAACACAATTGTGGAAACAGGGCTGCGGAGTCGGAGTCGAAGTCGGAGTCGGTCGGAGTCGGCAGTTTTGGCCGGAGTCGGAGTCGGAGTCGCTAAAATCTTACCGACTCCGACTCCGGCCCGGAATCGGAGTCGACTTTTTGGCAATTGGCGATTACTTTGGTTGGTAGAATGGTTGTGGGGCCTAGGGACATTAACTTTACACCCCTTTCGAGAAGAAAATTAGTGCAAAATTAAACCAATAGTCTACTCGTCTAGCGGTAGATTTCCGCCTGATGTTAAGATAGGGCAATAATTTTAAAGTAATCTGATGATGTTTGGGGTTTTAGACGCGCCGACTCTTATGGTCACACGGCGCCCATTATAACGTCATCGTGGTCGTTTCGTCAAGGATATTCGAATCATACATACCATTGTGGCCGCAGCTAGCCGCCGCAGCTAGCTAGGTTACCGAAGTCAAATTCAAAATTTGACCTCAGGTCAAGGTAATTTAAGGTCATGTGGTGAACCAGGTATGTCGTGCTGCGCAACGTCGGACGCGTCTCGACGAGACATACACAGTGGTGCCGGTCTCACGTTCTTATCTTCAGTATATACTATCAAGAGTTATTGGCAAAGACGTCACCTCAGATGACCTCACTCGATCTTGTAGGGATCACTGAGCAATGCAATAATTGTACTTTTGGTCATCAAGAATGAGCTGTAATAGTATAATCTTAAATAATTATTATGTTCTAATGCGTGCCTATCCTCTGATACGAAAACATTTGAATACGTTCTCGTTGACTTATAACGGGAAGGTCACGAAACTGACCTGACATTAGGTCACCGATATAACCAAATCCGAGATAGCATGGGCGTAGGCATCTATGGCTTGATTGCGTCCTGTGAGTTTTGAAGCCCGGCTGCTGCGAGCTGGGCCGGCGGCTAGCTGCGGTTGCCGCTCGGTGCCCGTTTCGCGGGTTCCGCCGCCTGCAGGCGAGCGAGACTGGGCTGGACGCGCGGCCGGCACGCCGCGCCCATGCTCGGGCGGCGAAGTATTGTTCTCCATACTGTTAAGAATAAAGACAAACTGAGAAAATATATTGCATTGCACATATTGCTTTAGAAAATCGAGTTTTGATGCAAATTGCAAATAAAAACGTCCAAAGAAAAGAAATGACATTGGATGGAATGTATATATCGGATTTGTGTAATGTTGGATTTTTGACCCCCCCCCAAAAAAAAACAAGCAAACAAAAATGTTTTTTTCAGAAACATTTCCTGAGGGCTGCGGAGTCGACACAATTTTAGCAACTCCGACTCCGACTCCCGCCTGAAAAAAATCGACTCCGACTCCGACTCCGACTCCGGCCTACCCGTTCTCCAACCGCATGCTAGCGGTTGGAGAACGGATATAAGCATAGTCCTCCATGGTGGTCTAGTTCGCTGAGCATTGCTAGGAGGGTTGCGCCGAAGTTCGGCCAATGCCAACGACCAGCACCAGTAGCCCAGGGGTGACTACTGGTGCTTCGACTGTGAGCAGGCCACTGTCCACTAACCATTGTGAGGACTATCACCTAAGGAAATTTAATACCAATTTGAAAACAGAAACTTGTTTACTTTGTCAGAGACCCGGCAGAGCAAATTCTTGATATTATTGTACATACAACTGTGACTTATTGACCATTGATCGTTAAAGGGATTATACGGGTTTTTCCCAGAATAATTGAGTTACATAGTAAAACGTACTTATAAATGTGGTAGAAGTCCCACGGTAGCCACATTTTCCTGGAAATTACCTCTTCTGCACGTAAGGACATTCCAAAGTGCGCGGTGATGCCACCGCGTATTTTCTGCAGGACCGGCTGAGGCAGAGCCAGTCATCTCTTTAATGCTAATAAAAACACCTCACTTATGGCATATTTCCGGTAAAATAAGCAATATTTGAAAGAAAATAAACTTGTTTTGTTCCAACGACAGCAGCAGTTACCTAGTTTTCCCATAAAATTCTATATTTTTCATGAATTATCATGCCAAAAAATTAATACGCCACCACCAAATTCTGAACGCTAAAGGCCAGAGAAAAGACAACCACAACACAAAACCTCAACGAACAGTGTGTAGTAATACAAAGTCCTGTCAGTTTTGAATTGCATAATAATTTTGTGATCCAGTGTAGGACTTGCCGATAATTCAAAACTCTAAAATTGATCTTAAGATAAAAGTGGTGGACAGTAGTGCCGATCAAGTACTCGTTATCTGATACTAGTCTCGAAAAACGCCCAAGTTTTAACGCTGATAATTGCTGAAATAATGGACTAAATGAGCATTGAGGTCCCTGTTATAAGTCTTAAAGGGAAATAATGACCTTTTGATTTTGTTAGCAACAATTTCTTAGGCTACCGTTATGGTTTTAAAATTATTTTATTTAAATTTAAGAATTAAATAAAATTATTCCCAAATTCAAAGTTGTAAGTTTGGAAAAAATACAAAACAAGTACCTTGTGTACTTCATGAAGGTCATTGACAAATTTGTCCTTCCCTACCATTGTTTACATCGAGTGCGGCATTTTTGGAGTCTCTGTGACGTTTCCGATCAAACTGAGCGGTGCTCGGACACACGCTAGTAGCGCTAGTAGCGCTTTCGTTCTCCATGGCAACCAGGCGTCAGCCAATCAAAAGCCAGAAAGGGAATACGTTCTGGCTTTTCATTGGCTCACGCCTGGTTGCCATGGAGAACGAAAGCGCTACTAGCGCTACTAGCGTGCGTTCGAGCAGCGCTCTGATCCGTGAAGCAATCCGTGAAGCATCCGTGATGCATGACTGACTATCAGTATAAGTCATGAATAACAACAACATGCAAACTATACCAACTCGAATAAAATAAGGGCGGAATTAATTGAACCCCAGGCAAGCTAGTATTCGCAAAGCACTCGGCACTGCGCCACAATAGCAAAAGGTGAGGGAAATGCATATTGGATACAATATTATTACGTCACAAGTTTCTGAAGTGTCAACTACTATGAAATACAGTGATAAAATACCTTTAATAATGATTAACAAGAAAATTCAAACTTAAAAACAATAATTTGAATAAGTCCTTAATTAGCTTTCAACTCAAAATCAGATATATTTTGCAATGCTACGCAAGAATGGCACCAGTGACGTCATTAACAAAGCCTGCTACGGGACTTGGGTATACTAATCAGGAACAACTCACCACAATGGTTAAGTGCGCCGAGAAGCATGACAATTACTTTGTAAACAAATCGCCGACGCTAAATAGGTCGCCGTCGATGTGCATCGATGAGCTTCCGATTTAATTGCCAGTTTTGTGTTATTGTTTGCTAGTTTTTTGGGGAAAATTATTATTTTTCATGATAATATAAAGCATAGTGTTATAACAGCCACAGACAAATTATACAATACTCCTAATGTTGAAAACAAATGAATCGATTTTTAAAAATTGAGGGTCGCAACCACTAACTATGCCGCCGTTGATGTGCATCGATGAGCTTCCGATTGTATTGCCACTTTTCCAATCGCTGTTAGTTTTAGAAGATCGCCGGGCATATAATCACAACAAGCAGAACGCACAATATATTTTCCACTCTATTGCGTAAAAAAACAATACGGGAAAAGCCCGCAGTTTGATGAGGACCAAAAGTACTTGCAAGTACCGGTCGTTAAAAGTGTGGAACGCTTATCAACTTTAACTTGAAATATCTTTCGGTAGGAAAGTTTTCATGCAAAATGTGATGAATTTACAATATATTTTGGTCTCGTCTGGCGATTTCAAGTGCTAACTCCATTTTTGTGGAAAAAGGTCATTATTTCCCTTTAAACGTGTGTAAAGCTCATACAACTGCAAAAGAGTGCATTTCCTTTCAGGACGGAAACCCGTATAATCCCTTTAAAGGAAATAGTTCACCTTCAACATGGGTTTTGAACTGAAATAGCAGTTTTGTAGCCCGTGTTGAGAAATCCTTATCTGGAACTTTTCTTGGCTGAAAAGACTCTCCAGCCGAAGATATTTGACTTTTTGGCGAAGGAATACGGCGCATATATGATGTACCGTACCGTCTGAAAGTGCCAGCACTGCCATGGAGCATGCGCAGACCAATAACGCACACCATAAAATCAATAATTTACAACCTTCTGTCCTGAATTGGCGCGATGTAGGACCATTTTTAAACAGAAAAAAAGAAACTGTATTACAAAATATAATAAAATCGTGTTCTGAAAAAAAATCCGAAGGTGAACTATTTCCTTTAACTATTCCTTGTAAAACATCAATATTGGTTTTACAGTCAGCAAAACTGTTGTATAGGTATTACTGTTTGAAGTATAATGTTGTCGTTTTGTTTGATTTGTTCCGGTTTACAGGTCCGCTTGCTTACCTCCGTCCACCAAGGTTGTTCACTCTCGACTCCTCGAAAACTTGGCGCTGACCGCTGGCCTCACTCGACCTCTGTCATTGGCTCCGGCACCGGACACCTCACAAGACGAAACACGCCGCTGTGCAGCTCTGCGGTCCGTTAACGACACTCCTGCCATCTTGTGGGCCATCTCGCAAGCTCTGTTTCAAATTTGGCATATAGGTGAGGAAATAGGAGTCTGCTTAGGACAGGAAACTCTCAGCGAGGGTTAGGAGAGGCTAGGAAAGGATCGCTTTGGCCTAATCATTATTACACTACACCATATTGGGAGACTATCCATTCCAATCAGTCTCTTCATGCGAAAATGGCATGTTACAGCTTTTTGGGGTCTGCCATTGTGAGTTTATAACCGCCACGTATCCAGGGGCGCTAGGACGGCCCCCGAGCCTCGGGTTGCGCCCAGGTCGCGCCCGCTAAGTGCGACCGTAGGGCGCAACTTTTTGGATTTGATCATGCTCCACCCCCCGCTCAACAACAATTCTGTGACACTTCTGTGACATCAGTGTGACAACATGATATACTCACTTCTTCCCCCTGGCATTTTGCATGAATGGAACCATGCACAGTGGCCTAACATTGGCAAATTTTGATGGAAAACGACACCCTATGGATACTATTTTTCCACTCTTTTTCCCAAGTTTTACTGTTAATTTTCCACTCCTTATTTTTTAAATGTATTGGAAAATTGGAATCTTGACACTGATTTATGGATGTAATGATAGGGACAGTCTGTGGATGGAAAGACAAGTAAGAAGTGGCACAGGTAATAACTAATTCTGGTGAGCGGGTAATTTGGTATTGATAAAGCTGAGTACATGTGTTTTGGTTGAATTTTCCACTCTTTATGCATATTTTTAGCTATAATTTTCCGCTCTGCACCCCAGCTCCAAAGCAATCCTAGGACCCTGACCATGCACACATGTGAACAGAACCAGAACCGAAACAGAACCGACTGTCCCAGGGAAGACGGAGTTTTCCAGTTTCTGAACGTAGTCCTAGATGAAAATATACAGGCATGCACAAACGATTTGGATGACGAGGGCGATTTTGAGACCGAAATATGCTTTAAGCACTGGGTTAGTACCGATCGCTGCACGCTAGTAGACATGGTTGAGTCGCGTGAGGATTTCCTGGAAAGTCTTAGCCGCCAGCCAGCATGGTGCACAAATTTTTTGGACGCCTCATTCCCGAAGTACAGAAACTGATACCGAGACTGAGCAAAATTCACTGTTTTTATGACGGCTGCGCAGCTCTATAAAAAAATATATAATTTAATTCACATCGCACATCACTCTGCGGACTTTGGAATCACATGCGAATGACACTTCTTCAGCACATCCCGCGGCAAGAGTGCATGTGATGGCATTGGTGGCACGCTGAAAAGAGCGGAGGCGACAGAGTCTCAGGCCTCCGTATACTGACCAAATTTTGTCGGCACATGCCATTTTTACGTTTCTGACAGAGAAATTCGAAACCACCATCCAGTTTTTCTTGGTGGAGAAGGGAGAGGTCAAGAAAACTGCAGCGGGGCTAGCTGCACGTTTCTCCGCTGCCAAAACAATTAAAGGCACCCAGCAGTTTCACCGTTTTGTTCCAGTGGATGAAATGCACCTGACAGTTTGTCACGTGGACCTGGAAAACAGTCCACATTAGGTGATAAACGCATCTTGAAGGGAACATGAACAGTGCAAAAAGTAACCCTGTTCTCTATCGGTGTGATGGTATGCAGCCACTCATGTACTTCGAAGTGTTTTATAATTCAGACACGTGGACGCCAGGTAGTATGGCTGCGAGCCAGTTTCGTACGGTTCTGTTCACATGTGTGTATGGTTCCATTCATGAAAAACGCCAGGAGAAGAGGTGAGCATATGATGTTGTCGCACACTGACGCTCAAAATACAATGAGGTGCGCTTGAGAATGTGCTTCATGATAAACAAAAATCCAGTACTGAGCAACCAGATCGATCGACCAAAGGGTGACAAAGTGACTTCCGATCAAGTTTGGAAATTTTCTAACTTTTTGCATCCCCAGATAGTTTTGGCGCATCCCAAAATGGCCTTCTGGATTCGTCCTTGTCTAAACTCGGTGCAATACCCCGGAAATACTCACAAAATCCCGTACGTATAAGAAACTGAAATTAATTACGAGTTTGACCTAAATTATGACCTTGACCTTGACAAAGACCTTGACCTTGACTTGGTAACAAAGTCATACGAACATTTCTTGCTCAGAATCACCTATCCAATCCACTGGCGTTGACCGCACCTCGATATCTATACCCAGGCCGGAGATATGCATGGGTAAAGTTCGCAGCGCCACCTATACGTTTTTTTTTGCTAGGCTGAAAGGTGGCATTTAAAGGAAATAGTTCACTTTCGGAATTTTTCAGAACACGCTTTTATTATATTTTTGAATATAGTTTATTTTTTTTATTTTCAAAAATGGTCCTACATCGCGCCAATTCAGGACAGAAGGTCGTAAATCATTAATGTTATGGTGTGCGTTATTGGTCTGCGCATGCTCCATGGCAGTGCTGGCACTTTCAGACGGTACGGTATATCATATATGCGCCGAATTCCTTCGCCAAAAAGTCAAATATCTTCGGCTGGAGAGTCTTTTTCAGTCAAGGAAACTTGCAGATAGGGGTTTCCCAACATGGGCTACAAAACAGCTATCTCAGTTTAAAACTAATGTTGAAGGTGAACTATTTCCTTTAAGGGGGTATATCCACTTCTTTTTATTTTTTCGATCCAAAGGTAATTGATAAAACTCAATTTGGCTTTGAGTCCAAAATAAAGGTTTCAGCTGGGAAAAGGTCAATATAGGTCACGTAAAAAAGGTCACAAGGTCACAAAATCAAAAACCGAAAAATTTGAGATAGCCAAAAGTTTCCCTGCATCATTGTGAGTTCAGTGATATCTCGCTGTTACGGTTTCCGGTCGTCTCACTACAAGTTATGATCCATCAAAGAAAGGTCTGCAGTGTGACCTCTCGAAATTGCAGGAGGCTATAACTCGGTGACCGTTGCTCGGCAAGGCAAAATATTTCCACAGCTGTCTTCAGGGCCTATGACAACCATATAGACCCAATATTATAGTTTTCTGAGAGATGAGGGTGTAAAATCGACCCTCCGACTGGGCGATCTGCCTGGAACGCCCCTGTTGGACTCACCTGTTGGGGTTCCTTTAGACGGTCCTGGGCTATAAGGAGCAGACAGGACTGGAAAGGAACCTGTGTAACAAAAGATGTGCCAGTCCAGAGGCAACAAACATGTTACATGGACTGGATTAGTGCATCTGCACAGACACTATCTCAATGACTTACTAGACTTACTAGACACTATCTCAATACTTCGTTACTATGTAACGAAGTATAGCAATGTGTCAAGATGGTTGATTAATTATTGATGGTACCTATACAGAGCATCGCCTAGGCATTCAGCAAGCTTTGCTTTGAAAACGGACAGGTCACACGCAGAGACAACATGGTCAGGAAGCTGATTCCAAGCGTCAATGCATCTCACACCGAAAGATCGCTTTCTGATATCCGTCTGAGTAGGGGGGAGATCGACCTTATACCTATGCCCTTGTGTCCCCTGGTATCCAGTTAAGGTAAACAGGTCAGCAGGAACAACAGCACATTTTCCATGAAAGATCTTCCAGTAATAAAAATCAGACCGGCTTAGTATCCTGCCTTGTACGGAATACTGGTTAACGCCAAGAGACAAGCTCCATAGTCCATACTATTTAACCCTGACATGTCTAGTCCAAAGTTGTTGCACTGATTCTAGCACAAGGATATCGCCTACATAGCAGTATTCCAAACACATGAGCAATATTCAATTATAGGACGTATGTGGGAGTTGAATATGGGCATCATAAACTCCGGGGACTGGCAAGCAGTGGATTTCAAAACATTGAGCCAATCCAGCAGCTTTCTTAGCAGTTTTGTTAATATGATCATGGAATTTCAACCCTGAGTCCACCAACACCCCTGGGTCTGTGTGTGAGCTGACAAATGGGATGGGTGAATGGTCAATAAGGTAGCTTGGGTCAGGAAAATGATGTGGTCTCTACCTCAAGAAGGATATCCAGAAACTTGAAAAGGTTCAAAGGAGAGCAATCAAGTCTGTCTCTGCACTGTATAACCTACCATATGAAGACTGACTCAAAGTTGTTGGTTTAACAACTTTAAGAGCAAAGAAGAACTAACTTTGGGGATATGATTGAGACATTTAAAATTATTAAAGGCTATGATAGTCAGGGGGCGGTACATACCTGTTGTCCCACCTTAGTTATTAGTAAATCCCTATAATATACCTACCAATCGATAGAGAATATCACGTTTAGTAACTATGGATGTGTTCCCCAACACATTTTGCACTATAACTAATTATAACTTCAATAATTAATATCTCGCCGCTTCCGTCGCCCGCGAAACTTTGTTTACATGTCAGCTGACGACGACTGACCTTGATACGACAAGTATAAACCAAGGTACTTTAATATATTCAACTCCCACATACGTAGGGGCGTAAGGTTTCAGTCACGTGACCTCCAGCGCACGTGCAACCAATCACCGGGATCCTCCAGTGTGGTTGGCTCCAAGGAATCTCAGTCAGCTGATACTCCCATTGCTTTAACATGGAGATTTTGCAATGTTTTTTAGGGAAAAAATATTTAGGTACTAAATGACTTCGCAGGTGGATTCATGACCCGGGTATGGATAGAATATAGAACAAGGTATTTTTGTATCACCCGGAGGTAGCTTTTCCCGCCTTATATTCCTCACCAGACGGTCGTCTCAATCACAGCCCACAAATCGCACGCGTTCGGATAGAGCGCTTATGGAGGTGGTATCCGTGGCGGTGGGTGGTATTTTCGGATGGGGGGGGGAACAAACCCAGGGGCCCCTTCGATTAAAGCGGCTCCATCTCACGGTACCCCCTAAAAATGGCGCGAAATGGTATCTCCTCGGATTTAAGCCACTATATTTTGCAGGGACCTAAATAGTCGCAAAAAAACGTCGGACAGGCCCATGTTGAAGTCACAGGCCTTCCGAGGGCCCCCTCAGGCCTACCGAGGGACTCCTCATGCTCACCAAGGGCCTCATCAGGCCATACTGAGGGTCCCATCAGGCCTACCGAGGGCCCCTCAGGCTCACCAAGGGCCCCTCAGGCCTACCGAGGGCCCCTCATGCCTACCGAAGGCCCCCTCAGGCCTACCGAGGGACCCCTCAGGCCTACTGAGGGCCCATCAGGCCATACCGAGGGTCCCATCAGGCCTACCGAGGGCCCCTCATGCCTACCGAAGGCCCCTCCGGCCAGGGCCACCTCAGGCCGACTGGGGGCCTAATGTCGGCCTTAGAGGGCCCCTCAGACTGGCTGGGGCACCTCGGGGCCTTCGGTCAACTTCTTGAAGGGTCCCTCTGACACATTTATGTGTTGGGGGGGGGAGGGGTTAAATCATGTTCCCCACCACTACTTCTTGAGTGAGGGGGAAGCTTATTAAAAAGAAATGCGTCAACCGAGCCGCCCAAGACTAAGACAAGACTAACTTTGACCGCCTGAACTGTTGCCATCTGACGTCACGACCAATCGGAGAGCAGAATTTCAAATTACGTAAATATACTTAATTATTTTAAAAACTAATAATCCGGAGGAATTTATAGTGAAGTGTCAATCTAAAAAAATATTTATCAATTTGCTTTTCATCAAACACAATAGTAGTGACTTAGGTACCCTGCAACTAGTCCATTATTTGTTTGTCAGAAATGGCTGTAGCTAATGCGCCAGTTCACTAGACAATGCGCCAGTTTACTAGACAAACCCGGGCCTCCAATCCAGGCCTGCGTCGTCCGCATGCCCCCAACGTGATTGGGCGGTTTGGGTAAACGACGTGCAAAAGGGTGTCACTTTTCTATCTTTTTATACAATTTGCGTGAGTGAATATGACTTAATGTTACGCATCTACATTTTTTATTGAACAGAATTTCACGTTTCATTGTTAAAATCCGTTTTAGGTCAACTGTTCTTAATATTTGACAAAGCAGCAATTTAGCTGCCCTTTCAATATTTTGCACCATTTTAAGGTGCCATTGGAGAAAATTAGCGACTGTGGCGCAGAAAATGCAAGCAAATATTTCGGAAACGGTACCAACACAATCTATTGTCTAAGGCTTCTATTGGGATGTCGTGACTGAAATTAAGTTGGGGTAATTATCTCTTGTTTTATTTTTTTCTTCAAGTTTTGACTTTCACTTTTTCAAGTGACAGACACCTACTCACAAGGGCTCTGACACAGTGGAGACGGGAGGGGAGGGTGTTGATGTGCCTCCTCCAATTTTTGGATGTCTAAATCACCTATACAGTTTGGGGCATACTGCAGGGAGCCTGGAGGTCTTTTTAAATCATTTTTGATTTTGTATGCAGTGCCATGGGTGTAATGCTAACAGTAAAAAGTTGAGATCCATAGCTTGTTAAAAAAACTGCCAAGTGACATGTTCATGCACCAAGTTTTTATATATAAATTTAGTCTGAATGTTTTTTAATGGATGGATTTCCGAGCTCAGGCCCTCGCTAAGCATAGCTTGTTGCGCAGGCCCTGATCCTACCACCTAATCAAGCAATTGCTGGCGTCCGGCAGAATTTAGAAGCAGAAGTTTTATGTGCCTGACATACCTGGACACGGTCTGCCCCGCCCTCTGACGTCACCTGACCTTGAGTGCGACCGCTGCCACCTGCCACAGCACAGGCCATCCCAGTCAGGGTCAAATAGCGAGCGCTGAAGCGACTCAAACCCAAGCTACTGGGTGAGGTCAGAAGTCCAGCGCTCTCCCAACTGAGCTACAGGGGCGGATTTGTAGCTTAATCAAACGTAACTTGTGTTTTTGTATGAGCTGGTGCCCGATATAAATTTATTGCTTATGTCAATGTCCCTGGCACTGCTGCTGCCGATGACACAAATGTAATACATCAATTTCCACTTTTCAGGATCACAATCAAAGATGGGCAGAGTATGTGCAGTGGCTTCGTGCAAGACATGGTTTGTTGGAAGGGCAAAAAAGCAGAAAGCAAAGGGTAGCAGTTTTTTCAACTTCCCAAAAGACAAAAATCTTGCAAGTATCTGGACAGCAAAATGTAAGAGGGCCGATCCTTTTGATCCTTCCAAATCGTGCATTTTCTCTGAACACTTCTCCTCTGAAGACCTCTGCCAGACCTACCTATCCAAAGTCAAGCTGATGCCAAATGGAGCGCACCGACCATCCCTGAAGCCTGATGCCATACCTTCCTTGAACCTTCCATCCAACTCCTCCTGGTATGAACTGTTGTCTGTCATATTTGGTGTATATGTTTAATGGTGGCATGATCAAACATATCATGTCACTTTAATTTTGTTGCGTTTTTGTATGTGCTGTGGTTAAGTATGTTGCAAAGATGAGCATTCATTCTGTAAGTGAATGTATTGTGTAAGCTACTTTTTTAACTGATTTTTTTTATTCAATTTTAACTATTTTTGTCCATTGTGTTTACAAGTGACACAATGCTTTTTATAACAATATCAAATCAAGTCATGCATGAAATTATAAATACCTAGTTAAACTTTTGATACATCAGTAATAAATAAAGAAAGCAACAATCATTGTTAGTCATATTTTGTTATTGTAGTTTCAAAATATTATACAGTTTGCTTGCATTCTCAGGTCACTAAAGATAGTTTGCTAATTGCCACTCTTACACCAATAGTTTTGCTTGTTTGATATCTGGGTGCATTTTACTGTAATACTATTCCTTTCTATGATACTATACTTATATAGTTAGTTACCTATTCAAACCTAAAACTACTTATGCAGCACTTATAAGTCACTATACCTTTATAATTTCACCTTTCCCTTCTGATAACCAAACATTGCTTTGCAGTGACACCATCAAGGGAGAACATCTTCAGAGACGGAGCACCATCAAGGCCTTGAACAGTCTTCTGGAGGAGCCACCAGCCTGGCTGCCCTACAACAGCTGCAGATCATCAGGGACAGTCGGGATGCTGCCAGGAGGAATAACAGTAAACAGTGTTGCTGATCACAATCATATGATTAAGACTATTCTAACTCTATTATTATGACTATTGTGATATTTAATTTAAACCATAGGGGCTTTATTTGTTTTGCTTCAGATACTATTGTCCGTTAAAGGGGACATTCCCACCTTAACACTAGTTTTGAGTTGAGATAGCTAAGTTAGTGGCCATAGAGCGAAACTTAGGGGGGTAACATTGAAAACAAACACAGTTATCTGGTCTAAGAGAAATTCAATTGTGATTTTAAATTTGGGCCTTAGTAAGGCCCACCCTTATATAGAGTTTTGTACCGATGACGTCAGCTCTCGTTATGGCCGGGTGTACTTGTTTAGAAAGAAACTTTGATTTTCTATGATCGCGAATCGCGATGTTTGATTGTTGATTGATGTGTTACACCGTGCCATCAACATTTGACCAGTTGTAATCTTTTTAAGTCAATAATTTCCATTTAAGAGCAATCGGGTATGCATCGAATGCCCTATGTTGTGTGTGGCGAATCAAATATTTATACTACGGTGTACAGGTGAGCATGGGTGGAGCTTCCCAGAAAACGTTGGTGGGGCAAAATGCCATATTGGCCGGATGTTTTACATTATTGAGGTGAAAAATTGCCATATTAATGCCAGGAAACCTTCAAATCTGACAAAAGTTGGTGGGGCATAACACAAAGTTGGTGGGGCAGTGGCCACACCATGTGAATAGGAAACTCCATCTGTGCAGGTGAGTTGTCATGCTATTTCATTTACCAACAGCCAACGGCCCAACATATTCCTATTTTCCTATCAACGTATTCACTAATTATGCTGTGATTATCGTTTCAAATATCACAAGAGCATAAGCCAGACAAAAAGTAATTTGTTTAACATTAGGATAAATCATTTGGTAATCAGACGCCTATGACGGATACCTTTGCACAACATTGAGTGGGAAAATGTGCCACATGCCATTATTTTAAGATTGAAAAGAAGGGTTTGACACATTAAAACAAATAAAAGGAGGAAATTGTACTTTTCTGTTACCCTGAGGAGGATTTCAAAACACATTTCACCAAATAAAAGTTGCTTATATTGTATATAAAATGCTGAAACATGCCAATTTTCTGCATTTTTTTCTTCACATTTGGCAGGGCTATGCCCACTGGTATTCCACTGCAACTGTATCCGCCAGTGGTGTTCTACCAATATGTTTGCTAGTGATGATGTTCATTGTTCAGTGAGCAAAATTATAAATTTGGAAATGTAAGGTTTTTTTACCAAAAATGATACAGGTAGGTAATCTTCGACTAAGGCAGGTACCTGTCAGTGCGGCGTGTAATTCACAGTATGGCAGCATATGGTAACATCATAAAAGCAGCTGCATTGTGCACCACGGCCAAATTTCCATATTTCTGCTGAAGAAGCGTTAAACCTAACCAGGGTGTGTCAGGAAACAATTATAATAACATAATCAAACTGACCTAACCTTTACAGCAATTACGGTTGCAGGGACCAACATTTGAACAATCCGCTCACTGCGCTGCAGTCCTACTGGGATCTGTTGCCCCCAGACCCCCAGACCATCTTGTAGACAAAACCTAACCCTACAGCGATAATAAGTTGTCTGATGTATTAATGCAACCTAACCTATCCTAACCTATTTATAATAATACAGGCTTCATCAGAAGACATGGAAATGCTGCCCTGGTGCACAATGCCTCTGTTTTTCTGATGTTACCATGTGATGCTGTGACGTCATACTGTACATAACATGGTGCACTGACAGAAAGTGTGTTACCCTGTGTCTTACCCCATGTGACATGCTGCTGCATCAGCTGACCCCGTGTGACCTGTCACTGTGTCTGTGTCTGACCCCGTGTGACCTGCCACTGTCTGACCCTGTGTGACCTACCACTGTGTCTGAACCTGTTTGACCTGCCATTGCGTCTTACCCCGTGTGACCTGCCACTGTATCTGACCCTGTGTGACCTGCCACTGTGTCTGACCCTGTGTGACCTGACACTGTGTCTGACCCTGTGACTTGCCATTGCGTCTTACCCCGTGTGACCTGCCACTGTGTCTGACCTGTGTGACCTGCCACTGTGTCTGACCCTGTGTGACCTGTCACTGTGTCTGACCCTGTGTGACCTACCACTGTGTCTGACCCTGTGTGACCTGCCACTGTCTGACACTGTGTGACCTGCCACTGTCTGACCCTGTGTGGTCTACCACTGTGTCTGACCCTGTGTGACCTGCCACTTTGTTTGACCCTGTGACTTGCCATTGCGTCTTACCCTGTGTGACCTGCCACTGCGTCTTACCCTGTGTGACCTGCTGCTGTGTCTGACCAGTGTGACCTGCCGCTGTGTCTGACCCGTGCGACCTGCTGCTGTGTCTGACCCATGTGATGTGCCGCTGTGTCTGACCTGTGTGACCTGCTGTGTCTGACCCGTGTGACCTGTTGCTGTGTCTGACCTGTGTGACCTGCTGCTGTGTCTGACCCCTGTGACCTGCTGCTGTGTCTGACCCCTGTGACCTGCTGCTGTGTCTGACCCTGGTTGTTGTATGCTGGTTGTTGTACTGTATGTTGGTGTGGTCGTGCCATGACCCGAGCCCCCCCCCCCCCCCCCATGAGCTGACCGCCCATTTACCCACAGGCAGTGAAGAAGCGTCTGCCCCAGTCCGAGTCGGAGCCGAGCTCAGCGGCCAAGCGTCCCTCGGAGGAGGCAGGCAGAGCTGGCCAGCTGACCGAGCGCAACAAGGTGGCCGCCCGCTTCCGGCCGGCCTATTTCCCTTCCCTTCACCTGCGTTTTTGCCTGAAGCAGATCGTTCTCATTTAAATAATCTGGATGGCTGTGTTGTACGGTACCTTCTTTTATTTTGCTCGGTAAAGGCTGAATAGGGACACTGTCGTGTGGTTTTGGTAACCAAAGGATGCATTTTGTCGCATTATTCGTGAAGGAAGCACATTTTGGTTTGATAATAGTTGATCAGGTTGTTGCATCTGACTAGTCAAGGGTGGGCACAATGTCGTGTATGATACTGTTAACTGTTTCCTGCACTGCGATACGAAAATAAATGTAGAAAGTATTACACTGTCTGCGAAATAAAATCATCAAGAATAGAAAATCGAAATATCAAACGGAAGATTTCGTGATCAGTGTCCTAAGTATGCTGTATGGTCTGTACTCCGTACACAAATTTTCAGCGAAATCGAGATACACGGCGGACCTTCGTATGTATGACCGTCCGTATTTCGTAAGATACGAAAATCCAAGACCAAAAACATTGGATTCATGATCAGCGCATCGGATATGGTTTGTGGACCAATTTTCAGCGAAATCGAGATACCCGGCGGACCTACGTATGCATAGGCGTAGGAACAGGGGGGCAGCCGTACCCCCCCCCCCCCCCCCCCCCCCCCAACATTTTGGATTTTACCATTACGCCTATGGACGTTGCATGGAAAGAATCGACTTCAGAATGCCTCCGGACCCCCCTCCCAACTTGAACATAGTTCCTACGTCCCTGTTCGTATGTATGTATGACCGTCCGTATTTCGTAAGGTACGAAACAATCCCAGATCAAAACCATTGGATTCGGGATCGGCGTATCGGATATGGTCAGTGTATCAATTTCAGCGAAATCGAGATGCCTCAAATATCAAACTACATTTCGAATAAATCTGCTCCTAGTTTGACGGTGGTGTACGAAGACAATGGACAATGGACAATGGTTTCAATGGTTGGTTTTTGTATTCAAAGCGCCAGAATTGTCTCGAAAAAATGTGCCATATTTTGGCAGCGTAAAGGATTTCTATATAGCTCTCTAGAGCTCAATATGACGTCATCATACCAAATTTAAACAACTTAATTTTTATCAAGTTAAGTGTCGTTTTCGAGAAAAAACATATCACCATCGTTTTCAGCAGCACTTACTTCCTATTTTCGGGTACAACCGGCGTATATTTGACAACTTTCAGAAAGGTGGCAATGTCCCTTTAAGCCTGGTATGGCTTGCCTATCATTTTATTTGGCCTCTGACCCTGACCTGTATATTTTGCATGTGCTAGGTTCTGAATAGAAACAAAATCAATCATAGCTATCTGATTTCGGCCAAGTAGTTAAAAGGAACATCACAAATTTGTTTTTCCTAGTATTTATGATTCTTCAGTAAGAGAGTTCTATTTTCACGCACAAATAGTTTTGTGATCATGGCGAAAATCGAACCTATATATCTTTCATGTGCATAATATTATGCAGTGACTAATTGTAGTATACTATGTGATATTGTGATATGACCAATCGACCTTGCCATGTATTTTTGATCAATTTTATCCAAGCTTTTGAATGGACGGATTTGCGGTCAGAAGCTGTGCTAAGCAGACCTTGTTGTATAGGTCCTGAATCTCGATCCCTGCCATCCAATTGGGAATTTTCGGGTAGCCGACAGAATTTAGATCGAACCTACCTACCTGCCCCCACATAACTGGACATGGCCCGCCCCGCCCACTGGCGTCATCTGGTCTTGAGTGCGGCCGCTGCCACCGACCGCAGGCCATCCAAGTCAGGAGCAAATGGCGAGCGCAGAAGCAACTCGAGCCTTGGCTCTCCTTGTCTTGTGGTCTAAGCCCAGCAGAACTGCTCAAGATTCTGAAACTTACTTACCAGCTGGAGCCATGACAAATTGCACCCATTTTCAGATACTGATAGCATACAGTCTGCTGATATGTTACAGTAATGTAACTGTTCACCCAAATAATAACGTGATTTAGCACAATATAATAATCGTTTTATTTTCAGGGTCTCAGCGTCATCAGCTGCGGTCCGTCGCCTCAGGAGGGAGGTCGCCCGACTGCGGGCGCAGCACCAGGCTGACCTACAGAAATGGCGGCGTCACACCGCGCGTCTTCGCCGCGAGGTGTGCGAGCTCCGTCGGAAAATGGCGGCACCGAGCGCCAGCCCAGTGCCCAAAGGTTGCATTGGAGCTGTCCTCAGTCAGCAGCAGCTGAAGAGGTTGTCGACGGGACGGCGCACCTGCTGGCAAGGAGAAGACGTCAGTAAGGCCATCGGGCTCCGCTGTATCAGCCGGAAGGCTTATGCGTACGTCCGATGTGCCATGATGATGCCCCTACTATCGGAGAGCACGCTGTCGAGGTGGACCCGCACGTTCCAGCTGGGCTTGGGCGGCCTGATCGACGCGGCGCTGTGGGTCCTGCAGCCCTCAGTACAGGCGATGACTGGACTGGACCGGATCTGCTGCATCTGCTTTGACGAGATGTCGCTCAACTACCGCCCGACGTACGACCAGAGCGGAGACGTGGTCCTGGACGGCAGCAAGCTCCAGCTCATGATGGTTCGCGGCCTCTGCTCACCCTGGAAACAGCCCTTCTGCCAAGAACTGGATGCGCCCGTCACCGTCGAGAAGCTCACCACAGTGGTCCGTACTCTGGAAGATCTGGGCCTCGACGTTCGGGCGGTGACAAGCGACATGGCCCCTACCAACGAGGTCCTTTGGCGGGACGCTGGTGTGAGCCTCAAGAAAACCTGGATACCTCATCCTGCTGACTCAACCAAGTAAGTGTTTTCCCTGTTTTCTCTCAAATTTAGTGTGTTGTCTTTCATATTTTGTAAAACGCGACCTGCAAACATCTACTTTTTAACATCCAGATTGGCTTTGTGCATTTTCATGTTTATTATACTAGATATACAACGATATCCAGACTACACCGACATCCAGGAAACATTTCATTGTCCAGTACCGTGTATGAAAAAGTTTAAATATTGGATACGTTTTTCATCATTTTCACATTCATTATTACGCGCGGTTGCGACCTGTGTATGTTGATCAGCAATTCTATACTATTATGTAAAGGTAGAGATGGAATATAGTGCTGTTCAGATATTGTATTGTTTTGCCATCGTGATAATTGAAGCTAAATATATGTCTCCTTATTAATAAATCATTCTGCACTCGGCCTGACAGTCATGGAATACATGCCCATTTCATAATTGCAGCAGTTTAGCTTTGCTTGATGACATAGATTTCATGTAAAAAAATGCTACTATAGTCAGTACTATAGTCTTATAGTCCGTTTAGTCCGTTAGACTATATCCGTTTAGTCCGTTTAGTCCGTTAGACCGTCCGTTAGTACTATAGTCCGTTTTTTTTAAAAGTTGGGACTCGACTGTAAGAACCATTTCGCGAACAGCGCGAGTTATACGCATGAATTTCTCGAAATGCTTGCCGGCTCAAAAACCGCTCATTCAAGTCAATGAGCGCTTTTTTGAGACGGCAAGCATGTCGAGAAGTCCATGCATATAACTCGCGCTGTTAGCGAAATGGTTTTTACAGTCGAGACCCAACTAAAAAAACGGATTATAGGCATATCTTAACCCTATTAGTGGCAGGCAGGCAGGGGTGTGGGCGGATTCCGCCCCCCCCCCCCGAGATCTGGAGATCTACCGGTCCGATTTTCACAAATCAAACGGCGTTGGATTCCCCTCAACACGATCTACATTTCTATCAAATAAAATCCGAAATTTTTGATAGAGGGGCAACAGGGGGCAAAAACGACAAATATTAGAGGTATTTGTGATCCAACACAGCTGTCATGTTTATCAACCAATTTCAACGCAACTAATGGGGATCGATAGAGATTGAATTGGGGATTATGGTGACTTTTGAAAATTAAAAAATCATAGGCGTGTTCAGGTCACTAAATTTGGGGTAAAATAAATGTCTTATAAAACTGTATCTTTTCTTCTTTTTCGATAAATTAAATGGTACGCTATTGTGACATCGGACACAACAGTTATACAGCATATTTGAATCCATAGGCGGTGCAGGTTAACGAAAAGGGAGGCAAAATATAAAAAAATAACTTCCTGTAAACCTCCCTTTTCAAGTCCCTGAGACCGCCTCTGTCGTGCAATATTATTATAGTTCACTAAAATCAACTAATTTGCACTTGTTTCAATCACTGTAAACCTATGCAACTCCTTTATACTTCATGCAGTTAGGAAGAAGCCGTGAAGATCGCATCTCCGTATTATCGCTAAATGTCACATACAAAATCCTCCCAAAACTGCGGCCTGGAACCGCCTCTGTTAAGGTTAGGAACTCAAAATTGTGCCTCATATGCAGAATTCAATTATAGGATAAGTCCAAAATTTCATGGGCCTGCTCTTAGCCGTTCGGGAGATAGCTGCGAAAACCCTGAGGGGTGGTCAGAATCTGCCCCCCTCCCCTGCCACTAATAGGGTTAAGTTGTCATGTAATCAAAATGGCATAATAATATATTTTCAGCTTTCTAATATATATATATATATATATATATATATATTATAATATATTTATATATATATATATATATATATATAATATATATATATAGTATATAATATATATAACTATATATATATATATATTATATATATATATATATAATATATAATATAAATATATATCTATATCTATATCTATATCTATATCTAATCTATTATTATTAAACCGCGAGTAGGTAGAAAAAGTCATTTAAACGTCGAGCCGCAGGCGAGACGTTTTAAATGATTTTTCTACCTACGAGCGGTTTAATGATTTTATCACGTGCCGTTCGCATTTTTTCACGAGCTTTTCTTAGCAGGGCAATTTTGGTAGGCCAGCTTTTGGCATTTTGAGATGTTGACTTGAGCAGTAGATTAACATGGCCTCTAGATTCAAAAGCCATATTTTGATTTGATGTCTTTTTGGATGAAGATGAGGAATCTGATCACGATAAAGTAAATGTAGATGCGCTTAGTGTTGATATTAACCAATTCATTGAATCAGCTGTGCCAGCATCAACGAAAAAGAAGACAACGAGTGACATTAACAAACTCAAGTCTTTTTTGCTTATAAAAAAGGAACAGAGGCCACTACAAGACATCCCTGTAGATGAACTAAATCTGTTACTCTGCCAGTTTATTATGGTCCTTGACAAGGCTGCAAACGAGCCATACGAGACGTTTTCATGTTTTTTTCTGAAATATATGTGTAATCGCATGATATTGCCAGCGTGTACCAATCTGAAACTACATCGAAGGAAATGATGCACTTGAATTACAATACTACTTGAATTGGGGCGGGAGGGCCTTGGGCGGGGGGGGGGGGCGGGAAGAATACGATACAAAGATAGCCAGTTGACAGAAAGCTTGGAATAGGAAAGCATTTATACGGTTGGCGACCGTATACATTTTATTTAAACGGTCGCCAACCGATTAAATTTTGAGTTATTCGGCGGCACCAAATATTTTGCATTTAGCACGTGAAGCAATGACTGATGGATTTTTCGGTGCGGGATAAATCTATATCTATATCTATATCTATATCTATATCTATATCTATCTAATATCTATATCTATATCTATATCTATATCTATATCTATATCTATATCTTATATCTATATAATATATATATATATATATAATATCTATATAAATATATATATATATAATTATATATATAATATCATAATATAATTATATATTAATATATATATAATATATATATATATATATATATATATATATATATAATATATATATATATATATATATATATATATATAATATATAATAGTATATATATAATATAATATATATATTATATAATATATATATATATATATATATATATATTATATAGTATATATATATATATAATTATATAATATAATATATATATATTATATAATATATATAATATATATATATATATATATATATATTATATATATTATATATATATATATATATATATATATATATATGACACTTTTTCAGTTAAGTATCTCATAAGTAAGCTAATAACACGACAAATTGCATACTTTCAGGTAGCTGTGGTCTTCGCTGACGTTCCCCATCGAGTACAGCTGTGCGTGCACCACGTGTGAAGGAGACGGAGGTCTGCTGTCCCCTACGGGTGGGTGGCGAGGTCCTGCTGGATGCGGCTCCGTTTCGGGAACTGCGGGCCCTAGACTGCGGCGAGATGAAGATCTGCCCGAAACTGACAGATCTGTGCATCGAGGTTTGTAATTACCTTTATTTTATGACTGATATATTAATAAAGCTATATGGTCCAGTCGGTCGGAAAACGCTGGAAAACGCTGAAGTACGCGGTTAATTTCGTGACAATTGTAGATACGCCAATGGCATAACCAAGATGACATTGTTAGCTCTCTTCACCGTTGGGACGGTTGGTTGTTTTATATTGGTTTGTTCTGGCAAAGAGTTCGGATACACAACTTTTAAAGCGTCCAAAACGTCAATAATTTACGCCAAAAAAACGCTCTGATTCTGAAGTTATCCTACATTCTCGTTGGTTTCCTTAAATATTGATTTCATAATTATTTACTCATATAGTTATTAATAAACTACATCAACTGTAAATGCATTAACTGCAACTTCTGCAATCTGATTTGGGTTCAATGTCATTCCAGGCCCGTAACCAGACCGCCCAGCGGGTGTACCTGGCCACGCGGCTCTTCTCCGGCACGGTGGCCGCGGCCATGGAGACTGTGCTCGCCAAACCAGCGATTGGCCGAGCCGTCCGGACGGTGGACCGCTGGTTCGACACAATGAACAGCCAGTGCAGCAGCGACGCCAAGCTGGAGTGGCATGCTTACGGGAGCTCAGATGCCGCAAAAGCAGCTCAGGACTCAGCCCTGCGGAACATGGACGACCTGATCGCCAACTCCCGGAAGCTTGGTGCCAGACGTCGGCCCGGCACGGCCTCACCAGCAGCGCTGCTCCCGTTCCAGCGGGGCATCCTCCGCAGTTCAGCGTCGGTGCGTGGACTGTACGAAGACCTCAGAGCAGCGTACCCGGGTCAGCTGAGCTACATCCTCACTTCCAGACTGAACCAAGATTGCCTCGAGAACGCTTTCAGCCAGCTCCGAGGCATGGGCGGACAGAATACGAACCCGGATGCGGTTGAAGTTCGCCAGCGGCTGAGGGCGATGCTGATGGCCCCGTCAGCTCTGAGGGCTATCTCGTGCCCGGAGCGTGCTGTCGAGGTGGAGCCAGGTCCCACCGACTA
The DNA here is from genome assembly GCA_036785665.1 of Chirona hameri. Classification (NCBI taxonomy): domain Eukaryota; kingdom Metazoa; phylum Arthropoda; class Thecostraca; order Balanomorpha; family Balanidae; genus Chirona; species Chirona hameri. The sequence goes on from JAXIVJ010004029.1 coordinate 35,167, forward strand.
CCTCAGCACTGGCCAACCTCCTGTGGCTCCACCAAGCACCAGCTCCACTCTCAGCGTGTCTGAACTGGATGGCGTGACTATCGAGGTGAGGTGTGAATCCTAAATTCAACAGATTTGTTCTTGAATGCTAATCGTTATTCACATTCATTATAACACTTTCGCGTTTTTTTAGATTATAAAAAAATAATATATTTGGATTGCCTGCTATTATCGTTTGATTTGGCGAAGTTCGAACTTTTGCAACTAATTTATTTATTTATTTATTTGGCCGACGGCCTGAACCATTTACAGCCGAAGTCACCAAATAACGTGATTTGTTGCGTTGCAAGAACATGATTGGCCTGGTTACTATGCTATTTTTGTTTACTGAATACCTACAGGTAATTATTGAAGAAATATCCGATAAATCAAATTCCCATTACGGCTGATGAAGATACTTATGATCGTAAATCTCCGTTTATATATCATTCCACCACATCAGCAAAACCTTATATACGAGTCCGTCAGCTGTACCAAATGTGTGTTTTCAGTTCATCAACCCGGTGGACGAAGAGGATGTGGTCGAGCTCGACCACGCCTACTCGAAGGTCACGGAGGCAGCTGGGCCTGGCCAGGAAGACAGCGAGCTGGGCCTAGAGCGTGAAGGCCTGCCATTCGTCGCTGGGTACGTGGCGTCCAAGATGCGCCACGTCGAACCATCGTTGGGCTGCGTCACCTCAGCTGCGACAGACGCCATGCTGGAGTCGGTGCCCAGCTCCTGGCTGTCCACCATCAGCCGCGGTCAGCTCCACCTCCCGCATCGCTGGTGGATGGATGTGGTGGAAAACTTCGATGACATCTTCTGTGGCATCATGGCCGAAACCTTCAGCCGCGAGGCGGGTATCATGAAGCGGCTGGTGGGGGCCATCAGCGCTCGGTACCCGCATCTCGACATACGCGTGGCGCGCCGGCTCGCACACGTTCGGCTTCACCTGCGTATCAAATGGCTGCGCCAGAAGCTCGTCGGCAAGCGACTCGACAGGCGTGACCAGAAGCAGATTCGGCAACACGTCAACAGCCAGCGGTAGGACGGTGCAGTGTGTCTGCGGTGACAGCTGCTGATGGTGCCTGATTGTGCATGTGATGAGACGACTGTTGATCTGCTTTTTCTTGAATCAACAACTGTATGTCGGATGTCTCGCCATCGCGTTTTGTCGTATTGTTCTGCGAGCCGATAGTGTACGAGTTTCGGTGCATACACGCGGTACGTGGGTCGTGGTGTGGGTAAACTGCTTGTTGAAGGTTTTCCGGCATCCAATAACATTTTGGACATTCTGAGTGGCGCTTTTGATTCGTATTTCAGTTTGTTGAGATGGTACAAGATCTCACTTTGACGGTTACGTGTTGATGGCGCGCTCACCAGTCACCACACCTTAATTTTGATTTATACTGATTTACCGGTAACCTACAGCCACACAAATTTCACACAATGTGTGCAATTGATGCCCGAACACTTGTTAAAAACGGCGCGCCGCCGTTTTTCCGCTATCGACGGAAACCCGGAGGGGAGGTTGACGCCCCCCCCCCCCCCCCCCGGCACGGCGCGGGTTAAAAACATAACTAACATTTTCATCAGCCCACAAGGGGCCTATTTATCTTATTTTATTTATTTCCTAGTCCTACGAGACTATGGTGCCCAATCACAGGAGGGCTCCTGCTCACTGCTCCCACTGCTCTGCGTGGGAGCTCGCCCCGCAACTGGTCCGGATTAGAGCTGGGGACAGCAGTCCGGAGAGTGAGCGGCATCGGGATTTGAGCACGGGTCGTCCCACTTCTCAGAACACCGCCTTAATAACTAGACTAATCCACGTTTTTTTACCTCTGCCATGCATGCTACATTGAAGTCGAGTCCTAACAAAATGACTAATTACGAAACTATAACTACAAAATGACTAATTACGAAACTATAACTTGAAATGTTCGCACGTCGACGCAGCGCGAGCAGGAGCTCGCGGCTACGGCTATGGGCCTGAGTCAGGCCCTAGGTAGGAGGAACAGGCCGCCTGAATCTCAAAGCTCACTCGACGGCCCCCTCCCCCCGGTCCTCTCAGCTACCAAGCTCACAGTTTGTTTTAGCATTACCTCATTAGCCAGGGATGCAGCCTAGGGGCCCCGAGAGGGCGGACTGGGACCACTTCGGGACCCCTGCCGCTCGCCACGACAGGGGCGGGTTAAGCCCCACGGAGTCCACCTCGTGGTGTGTCCATCCAGAATCCAATCACTTGAGAAACTGGTGACTTCCTTAACTAAACACTCTCATCGACGTTTGGACTGTCCTGAAAGCCGTCTCCCGAGGCGCCATCTCCACCTGGCAGCGGAGTTGGCCGGACGGTTGCAGGTACAGGTCTGTCATGGTGACCCGACTGCACGGGCCGGTCGAAATGGAGGACCAACTCGTTGCGGTCGAATGTCGATGTGTACCAGTTCCGGGCCTGCCGCTGGAGCGGTTCGGAGCAGCCTACTTGGCACTTGCAGCCGCCTTCGCCGGGATTTGAACCGACCACCTTCCGCATTGAAGTCAAGTACATACCACTAAGCCAAAGTGGCTCATAGTTGAAGCTGCACTGTGCCACATCTAACCCGGCGCCACAATTGGTGACAAATTTGTATTCTGAATCCGAGATTTAGGGTGCGATCGGCAACACGACGAATTCGCTCTCCGACGAATCCAACGAATTCGCTGTCTCGTGCGTTCTGTAACAACAAAATTATCCGCCGGTTTTGTCACTGCTGCGCCGTGTCATGGTTTGTGTAGTTATAGGGCCTTGGTTTGTGTGGTTATTTTACTTGTTTTCAGAAATCATGGTACTTTTAACTTTGTCAGCACTCAGCAACACTGCAGTCAATACAGCAACACTGAAGATGACGTTATGGCACACTGCAAAAGAAATTAGCCCTCCCGACGACTGGTTTGGAAATTCGCGCTCCGGCAGAGCGAATTCGTCGGGCGAATTCGCTCGTTTGCAGATTCGTTGTGTTGCCGAACACAAACTGAGCGAATATTCGGCGTCCGACGAATCACCGACGAATTCGTCGTGATTACGGCGAATTCGTCGTGTTGCCGATCGCACCCTTAAAGGAAATAGTTCACCTTCAACATGGGTTTTGAACTGAAATAGCAGTTTTGTAGCCCGTGTTGAGAAATCCTTATCTGGAACTTTTCTTGGCTGAAAAGACTCCAACCGAAGATATTTGACTTTTTGGCGAAGGAATACGGCGCATATATGATGTACCGTACCGTCTGAAAGTGCCAGCACTGCCATGGAGCATGCGCAGACCAATAACGCACACCATAAAATCAATAATTTACAACTTTCTGTCCTGAATTGGTGCGATGTAGGAACATTTTTAAAAATAAAAGAAACTGTATTAAAAAATATAATAAAATCGTGTTCTGAAGAAAAAAATCCGAAGGTGAACTATTTCCTTTAAAGGAAATAGTTCACCTTCAACATGGGGTTTTGAACTGAAATAACAGTTTTGTAGCCCCTGTTGAGAAATCCTTATCTGCAACTTTGCTTGGCAGAAAAGACTCTCCAGCCGAAGATATTTTACTTTTTGGCGAAGGAATGCGGCGCATATATGATATACCGTACCGTCTGAGAGTGCCAGCACTGCCATTGAGCATGCGCAGACCAATAACGCACACCATAAACTTAATAATTTACGACCTTCTGTCCTGAATTGGCGCGATGTAGGACCATTTTTAAAAAGAAAAAAAGAAACTGTATTAAAAAATATAATAAAATCGTGCTCTGAAAAATTTCCGAAGGTGAACTATTTCCTTTAACCGCACCCCTAACCGCCTGCCGCCCGGCGTTCGACGCTCGGACTGGCTCGGACGCTCCACGTGCTATTCAAACAACCGCCAGCGGCCAGTTACCATGACAACGTAACGGTCAACAGTCACAGACAGTCACAACGGATAAATGCAATCTCCCGAAACTGCACATAAAAACACTGAGTTTGGATCCCATCTGAGGCATTTTCCCTGATCACTATTTCTAATATGGTATTTGAGCCCGCTATACGATCTTTAACTAAATTGTTAAAGGAAATAGTTCACCTTCAACATTAGCTTTAAACTGAGATAGCAGTTTTGTAGCCCGTGTTGGGAAGCCCCTATCTGCAAGTTTTCTTGACTGAAAAGACTCTCCAGCCGAATATATTTAATTTGTTGGGGAAGGAATGCGGTGCTGGCGAAAGTAGGTTGTACTGGTTCTGGCCCGGGCAGAGGCTATACCATCAGCCAATCAGCTTGCAGCTAGTGCTAGCAAGCGAAGCGCCGGCCGCCGGTTGGCACATCTCCAATGCGAGTCTATCCTTACGCAACTACTTTCGAATCTGATTGGCTGAACCATTGTTTACATTCGCGTGACGTCAGGACTCTGACTCAGAGAGTTTGCATATAGTTTTGATAAACAATACAAATTTACGGCCTTCTGTCCTGAATCGGCGCGATTAAAGGCCATATTTGACAATATTAAAAGAAATTGTATTAAAATATATAATCAAATCGTGTTTGGTAAAAAATTGCCAAGGTGAACTATTTCCTTTAAAGGAAATAGTTCACCTTCAACATGGGATTTTGAACTGAAATAGCAGTTGTGTAGCCCGTGTTGAGAAATCCTTATCTGCAACTTTTCTTGGCTGAAAAGACTCTCCAGCCGAAGATATTTGACTTTTTGGCGAAGGAATGCGGCGCATATATGATATACCGTACCGTCTGAGAGTGCCAGCACTGGTCTGAGCATGCGCAGACCAATAACGCACACCATAATATTAATAATTGACGACCTTCTGTCCTGAATTGGCGCGATGTAGGACCATTTTTGAAAAGAAAAAAAGAAACTGTATTAAAAACTATAATAAAATCGTGTTCTGAAAAATGTCCCGAAGGTGAACTATTTCCTTTAAAGGAAATAGTTCACCTTCAACATGGGTTTTGAACTGAAATAGCAGTTTTGTAGCCCGTGTTGAGAAATCCTTATCTGTAACTAGTATTGGCTGAAAAGACTCTCCAGCCGAAGATATTTGACTTTTTGGCGAAGGAATACGGCGCATATATGATGTACCGTACCGTCTGAAAGTGCCAGCACTGCCATGGAGCATGCGCAGACCAATAACGCACACCATAACATTAATAATTTACGACCTTCTGTCCTGAATTGGCGCGATGTAGGACCATTTTTGAAAAGAAAAAAGAAACTGTATTAAAAAATATAATAAAATCGTGTTCTGAAAAATTTCCCGAAGGTGAACTATTTCCTTTAAAGGAAATAGTTCACCTTCAACATGGGGGTTTTGAACTGAAATAGCAGTTTTGTAGCCCGTGTTGAGAAATCCTTATCTGGAACTTTTCTTGGCTGAAAAGACTCTCCAGCCGAAGATATTTGACTTTTTGGCGAAGGAATGCGGCGCATATATGATATACCGTACCGTCTGAACTGTGCCAGCACTGCATGGAGCATGCGCAGACCAACAACGCACACCATAACATTAATAATGTACGACCTTCTGTCCTGAGTTGGCGCAATGTAGGACCATTTTTGAAAAGAAAAAAAGAAACTGTATAATAAAATCGTGTTCTGGAGAAAAAAATCCGAAGGTGAACTATTTCCTTTAAAGGAAATAGTTCACCTTCAACATGGGTTTTGAACTGAAATAGCAGTTTTGTAGCCCGTGTTGAGAAATCCTTGGCTGAAAAGACTCTCCAGCCGAAGACATTTGACTTTTTGGCGAAGGAATACGGCGCATATATGATGTACCGTACCGTCTGAAAGTGCCAGCACTGCCATGGAGCATGCGCAGACCAATAACGCACACCATAACATTAATAATTTACGACCTTCTGTCCTGAATTGGCGCGATGTAGGACCATTTTTGAAAATAAAAAAGACACTGTATTAAAAATATAATAAAATCGTGTTCTGAAAAAAAATTCCCGAAGGTGAACTATTTCCTTTAAAGGAAATAGTTCACCTTCAACATGGGGTTTTGAACTGAAATACCAGTTTTGTAGCCCGTGTTGAGAAATCCTTATCTGGAACTTTTCTTGGCTGAAAAGACTCTCCAGCCGAAGATATTTGACTTTTTGGCGAAGGAATGCGGCGCATATATGATATACCGTACCGTCTGAAAGTGCCAGCACTGCATTGAGCATGCGCAGACCAATAACGCACACCATAACATTAATAATTTACAACCTTCTGTCCTGAGTTGGCGCAATGTAGGACCATTTTTGAAAAGAAAAAAGAAACTGTATAATACAATCGTGTTCTGAAGAAAAAAATCCGAAGGTGAACTATTTCCTTTAAAGGAAATAGTTCACCTTCAACATGGGTTTTGAACTGAAATAGCAGTTTTGTAGCCCGTGTTGAGAAATCCTTATCTGGAACTTTTCTTGGCTGAAAAGACTCTCCAGCCGAAGATATTTGACTTTTTGGCGAAGGAATACGGCGCATATATGATGTACCGTACCGTCTGAAAGTGCCAGCACTGCCATGGAGCATGCGCAGACCAATAACGCACACCATAAATCAATAATTTTCAACCTTCTGTCCTTAATTGGCGCGATGTAGGACCATTTTTAAAAAGAAAAAAAGAAACTGTATTCAAAAATATAATAAAATCGTGCTCTGAAAAATTTCCGAAGGTGAACTATTTCCTTTAACAGTCAAGGACCAATATCGTATTGCACTTCGGTCTCGATCTGAAAATGACAATAAGCTATCGAAAGACATGATGTCATTTGATGTCATGTCATTTGGCTGTAACCGCACGAAATAGTTCACCTTCGGAAATTTTCAGAACACGATTTTATTATATTTTTTTAATACAGTTTCTTTTTTTCTTTTCAAAAATGGTCCTACATCGCGCCAATTCAGGACAGAAGGTCGTACATTATTAATGTTATGGTGTGCGTTATTGGTCTGCGCATGCTCCATGCAGTGCTGGCACTCTCAGACGGTACGGTATATCATATATGCGCCGCATTCCTTCGCCAAAAAGTCAATATCTTCGGCTGGAGAGTCTTCTCAGCCAAGAAAAGTTGCAGATAAGGATTTCTCAACACGGGCTACAAAACTGCTATTTCAGTTCAAAATCCCATGTTGAAGGTGAACTATTTCCTTTAAGGAAATAGTTCACCTTCGGAAAATTTATCAGAACAGGATTTTATTATATTTTTTAATACAGTTTCTTTTTCTTTCTTTTCAAAAATGGTCCTACATCGCGCCAATTCAGGACAGAAGGTCGTAAATTATTAGGTTTATGGTGTGCGGTATTGGTCTGCGCATGCTCCATGCAGTGCTGATGGTATACCACTTTCAGATGGTACGGTATATCATATATGCGCCGCATTTCTTCGCCAAAAAGTCAAATATCTTCGGCTGGAGAGTCTTTTCAGCCAAGAAAAGTTGCAGATAAGGATTTCTCAACACGGGATACAAAACTGCTATTTCAGTTCAAAATTCCATGTTGAAGGTGAACTATTTCCTCTAAAGGGAGTGTGCCTACTCACATCGCTTAGTTGGGGTTATTGACACTGGTCTAGAGAGTAATGTGATTACTAATATGATTTCCTTATTTTGCAGTGCTATCATCATTGTTCTTGTTCTCGTTCAAATAAACGATAGAGGATCAACTGCCTCTTTATCAACGGGACAATCAAATGGACGCACTCCTATCTATGATGATAGCACTACAGTGATACCAGGAGCCACAGCATGTCATTCACCAATCTGCCATGCTCGTATGCACCGGAGTGCACATACGTGACTGCAGCGGGGGCATCCGTGGACCAGGCCCTGAAGCTACTCGAGATGCATGAGAGAGCCCGCCATGCTCCTGCACCGACCCATACCACTGGAGGCAGTGCAGCAGTTGAAAAGTTCCGGCGGCCTACCATCTCCATCGGAAGAACAAGTGAAGATTGGCTCTACTTCGAAACGCGATGGAGCGAATTCACCCAGGCCATCAAACTGCCTGACACCGATCGGGTCCTCCAACTGCTGGAATGCTGCGACGACGAGCTTCGGCGAGACCTGACCCGCGCCGCGGGAGGCACGCTCACGACCCAGTCTGAGGCTCAAGTCCTCTCCGCCATTCGACGACTTGCAGTTAGGGAGGAAAACCCAATGGTGGCCAGATTCTCCCTTCACCAGATGCACCAAGAATCTGATGAACCCGTTCGGGGCTACGGCGCCCGTATAAAGGGACAGGCCAGCACCTGCAAGTTTAGCCTCAGCTGCCCTGCCTGCCAGGCCCCTGTGGACTATTCTGACGAGGTCCTTCGGGATGTGCTGGTGCAGGGGCTAGCTGATCAAGAGATCCAGCTCGATGTCCTTGGTGACAAGAACCAAGCGATGTCTCTCGAGGAAGTCTTCAACCTGGTCGAATCCAAGGAGGCCGGCAAGCGGTCGGCGAGCAAACTGTTGCACGTTCAGGGTGCCCACGCCACACGCAGCAGCTCGTACAGACAGGCGTCCAGGCGTCCAAGCGACCCAGCACAGGCTAAACGCCCAAGCAGCCACACGCCGGCAAAGAACCCTCCAGCCAGGGGACCGGCCCCGTCCCAGCCACCCACCTCTGAATAATACTGCTCCTACTGTGGCAGGAGGGGGCATGGCAAGAAGGCCCCGCCGTCAGTCAGGAAGAATGCGTGCCCAGCATTCGGGAGGACATGCTCACAGTGCACAAAACCGCACCACTTCAAGGCCGTCTGTCGGGCGCAAGAAGGTGTATCTGAGATGGAAGAAAGAGCCATATTCGAGGAGCTATGTTCCGCTTCCAACCTCGGGGACACCAGCAGCCACACCGACAGTTGCGGTACCGTGATGCTCGAACACCATCTTTACGACCACCTCCAAGACTGTTGGACGAGGAAGTCATCACTCCCACAACCTTACGTCGACCTCCACATCACTGCCGCGCGCGAAGACTACAAGGCTCTCGGCTTCCTGCCACCCAGCACTAGAGTACGAGGCTCAACCCTTCCGGTGATGGCAGACGCAGGATGTCAGTCGTCCCTGGCTGGCGTACAGGCTGTGCGCCGTCTGGGGATCCGGCCGCAGGACCTCATCCCTGTTCGAATGCGAATGCACGCTGCCAATGAGAGACCTCTGCACATACTGGGCGCCGCTGTGCTGCGGTTCCACGGTCGGGACCCTGGTGGGAGGGAGTTGCAAACCAGGCAGCTTGTCTATGTGACTAACAGCACCAGCAAGATCTACCTGAGTCGTGAGGGCTGTGTAGCACTCGGGCTCATCTCGCGGGACTTCCCAACTGTCGGCGAGGCCAGCGCAATCCAGCAACCAGAACCACAGAGCGGTCAAGTCCCCAGAGAAGACGACGACGCCACGTGCAGGCCGACGATCAGCGGGGGGCCGACAGACGGTGGCTACTCTGCTCACAACGCGAGTCACCATACTGCGTGTGACGGTGGCGACACCGCGTGCGACGCAGATCGCCATGCTACGGGCGAGCCGGCGCCGAGCCTGAGGCCGGCTGACGATGACGACGTCGAGTGCGACTGCCCGAGGCGTCAGCTCCCGCCGTCGCGCCCCGAGAAACTGCCGTTCCCACCCACTGAAGAGAACCGAGAGCGGCTACAACAGTGGCTGGTCGACTACTACGGCAGTAGCACATTCAACACATGTGAGCACCAATCACTGCCGATGATGGACGGCCCACCTCTGCGCATGATGATGGATGAGGACGCGACACCGACGGCGTGTCACAAGGCGATCCCAGTCCCCATCCATTGGCGAGACCAGGTGAAGGCGGCCCTAGACAGAGACGTGCGGCTCGGCGTCATCGAACCGGTGCCTGTCGGGGAACCAGTAACTTGGTGTCATCGTATGGTGGTGACGGCTAAGAAGGATGGAACACCTAGACGGACGGTCGACTTACAGACGCTCAACCGCCACGCGAGGAGGGAGACGCACCACACGAGTTCACCGTTTCATCAGGCGCGCTCCGTGCCAGCCAACACAAAGAAGACAATCTGCGACGCCTGGAACGGATATCATAGCGTGCCCCTCCACCCGGATGACCGTCACCTGACAACGTTCGTAACGCCCTGGGGCCGCTACCGATACCGAGTCGCACCGCAAGGATATCTGGCCTCTGGCGACGGCTACACCAGGCGTTACGACGAGATCATCGCCGACGGCAAGCTGTCTCACACCTGCTACACCAAGTGCGTGGACGATGCACTCCTCTGGGCAGACACGATCGAAGACGCCTTCTGGCAGGCCGTCGAGTGGCTGGAAGTCACGGGAACAAGTGGTATCATGCTGAACCCCGAGAAATTCGTATTCGCAAGCGACACTGTCCACTATGCCGGCTTCGAGATCACTCGGGACTCAGTGTGACCGTGCGCCAAGTACCTGAAGGTCATCGAAGAGTTCCCCACACCGCGGAACATAACAGACGTGAGAGCCTGGTTTGGTGTAGTCAACCAGGTGAGCTACGCCTTCAGTATGGCTGATCGCATGCGCCCATTCCGTGACCTGCTGAAGCCGAGTACCCCATTCCAGTGGGACGAGCATCTCAACATGCTCTTCGAAGAGTCAAAGAAGGTGATCATTGAGGAAATCCAGGAAGGTATCCGCATCTTCGAGCCAAACAAGCCGACCTGCTTGGCTACCGACTGGTCGAAGAGCGGGATAGGCTTCTGGCTGTTCCAGAAACACTGCAATTGTGTAGGTGAAGAACCATTCTGCTGCAAGACTGGATGGAAAATCACGCTGATTGGGAGTCGGTTCACCAACCCAGCAGAATCACGGTACAAGCCGATCGAAGGTGAGGCACTGGCGGTCGCGGAAGGTCTGGACAAAGCTCGTTTCTTCGTACTCGGTTGCGACAAACTGACGGTTGCCGTGGATCACAAGCCACTTCCCAAGATTCTGGGCGATCGATCGCTGGAAGACATCTCGAACGCAAGGCTGCGCAATCTGAAAGAAAAAACACTCCGCTACCGCTTCAAGGTCACCTTCATCCCCGGCGTGAAGAACACGGCGGCTGATGCAGCCTCGAGATACCCTGCAGGTACACAGCAGATGCACGACGCTGCCGCACCGATCATCGACGGACCACTCCAGCGCCTGCAAGCACTAATGGCGGGCGTGCGGCTCGCTCAACCCAGTCAAGTGGCTCTCAGTGCCGACTTGCCACTATGGGAAGCAGCAGTCGGTGCGCTCGAGTGCACCTCAGTGACATGGGAGCGGGTGAAGGTGGCAACATCGAGCGACGAAGACATGCAGCATCTCCTCAACCTGGTGGAACAAGACCAGATGCCAACGCAACCACGCGAACTGCCCGCCAGCCTTCAGCCATATCACAAACTCAGGAACGACCTACTGACGCTCGACGGCGTTCTCCTCTACAAGCAACGGGTAGTGATCCCACCGAAGCTGCGTCAAGCGGTCCTGACGTCACTTCACGCTGCCCACCAGGGGGTCCAGGCGATGCTGGCCAGAGCGGAGTGCTCAGTCTACTGGCCAGGCATCACCGCCGCCATCCAGGACACGCGTGAGCGGTGCGGTCCGTGCAACAAGATGGCACCATCGCAACCACGGTCACCGCCGACGCCACCAGTCACTGCAGAGTATCCCTTCCAGTGTGTATGTGCGGATTACCTCACTCATGACGGCTGCGCTCTGTTGGTGATTGTGGATCGATACTCCAACTGGCCAATCGTCGAAAGGAGTGCCGGAGGTAGCGCTGGACTGGTGGCAAGCCTCAGAAGAGCTTTCGTCACTTACGGCATCCCCGACGAGCTCGCCAGTGACGGAGGCCCAGAGTTCGCCGCAGCATCCACCGCGAAGTTCCTGCAGGACTGGGGGGTACATCACCGACTATCATCAGTAGCATTTCTCCACTCCAACTGCAGAGTGGAAGTTGGAGTCAAGACCGTCAAGCGCATGATCGCGGGAAGTACCGGGAAACTGGACACGGACGAGTTTGGGAGAGCTATCCTACAATACAGGAACACGCCAGACCCCGAGACAAGTATGTCCCCTGCAACCATCCTGTTTGGCCGTCCAATCCGGGATTTTGTCCCAATCATGCCCGGGAAATATCACCCGCATCCAACGTGGAGGGAGACACTGGCTGCGAGAGAAGACGCGCTGCGCAATCGCCACATGCGCGCAGCGGAGCGGTGGAGTGAACACACACGCCGCCTCCCGCCCCTCGCCGCAGGCGACCAGGTGCGCATCCAGAATCAGGTCGGGAATCACCCCAGGCGATGGGAGAAGACTGGCCGGGTCACTGAAGTAAGGCAGCACGACCAGTACGTCGTCCGGGTGGACGGGTCCGGGCGGGTAACGCTGAGGAATCGCCAGTTCCTGCGCCGATAAACACCAGCTATCGTGGTGCGTCCGCCGCCGCGGACACTGGCCGACGACGTCCTGGCTCGTCGCGCCTACACCGGCGGCCCCTCGGCCCCCTCGGCCCCGTCAGCCGGGCCGCCGACGTCGACAAGTGGCGGTCCTCCGGCGGCGGCGAACGAGACGCCTCCGCCACCTCTGACGCCGGCGCACGTCAAGCCGACACCCGAGCCCCCCGCACCAACGGCGGTGGTCCGCGAACCCGCAGCCGACGGTGGCGGGACGACCGCCGGTGAAGATTGCGAAGCTCCAGGTCCTGCAACCATCGTCCACCATCGTGAAGATCGTCCACTGGCACCGACGTCGGGGCCGGAGGTGGATGCGGCGGCGCCCGCCCCTAGGAGGTCGTCGCGGAAGAAAACGCAGCCTAAATGGTTTGAGGCCTATGAAATGTGAACATTAAAATACGGACTATGTGCCTTATGAGGCCGCCGGTTATGTGAATGGTTGACGCTGTCTCTGATCGCCAACCCGGTGTTGGCCAAGATGGCACCGAGCTGTCGAATACATGTCAGTGCGCGTGCTTACTTGTCCGCTTCACCGTGCGCTGTTTGCCGGGCTTGTATCCCAGGACACCATTTTTTCAGTTCGTTTGTTATTCGTACAGCTCAGTATACTTTTGTTTATTTTTTGTTGGCGCAAAAACTTAGGGAAGTAGAGAGTAATGTGATTACTAATATGATTTCCTTATTTTGCAGTGCTATCATCATTGTTCTTGTTCTCGTTCAAATAAACGATAGAGGATCAACTGCCTCTTTATCAACGGGACAATCAAATGGACGCACTCCTATCTATGGTCTATAGAACACAATTTCCTGAATTGAACCAATACTTCATTTCTCCAGATTCACCCTAGTTGCTGAGATATTCAAAGACTCCAGGAATTTGCCTGGGAGCAAAAAGTTATCGGGTAGACTCCAGAGGGCTTCCGCTACTAGAAGCACTGCAACTATCGATTAAACTGCTAGCATATTGTGAACGCCGGCCAATAGCAATTCAACAAAGCAGCTCGTGCACACTGATAGCAGCAGCCGAACAGAAATTGGACGGCCATCATGTTTTCCGATGATGGCCATTTCGATGATGGCCGATGGCCATTTTTTGAAGAAGATATCAATTTGGAGCTGCGAAACTTGCACATAATAAAGTTCACAGTGGCAAGAACGTGCTGTGCAAAACTCGTCTTTCTATCTTGCATGATGTGACCGTAATTGTATTGTCTTATGTGCGCCGTTTTACATAACATCACCATAGTGGCGATCGTTGTATAGATATCGAAACAAAAATAAAAAACAATATAAGTGAAAATTCAACTAAAGGCGCTCCAGATGTGAATTTCATCATATACAACAATCAAACCAACAGCTACTTACCGTATGAAAAATATTTTTGACATTCCAAAACAGTACTCCCTTTAACTCCCTTTAAAGGAAATAGTTCACCTTCGGAACATTTTTCAGAACACGATTTTATTATATTGTGTAATACAGTTTCTTTTTTCTTTTCAAAAATGGTCCTACATCGCGCCAATTCAGGACAGAAGGTCGTAAATTATTGATTTTATGGTGTGCGTTATTGGTCTGCGCATGCTCCCTGGCAGTGCTGGCACTTTCAGACGGTACGGTGACCACATCACTCCAGCCCTCCGATCTCTCGGGTGGCCGACATTCCCGGAGATGGTCTCCGAACGTGATTACCTAAAGGTGCACAGGGCTCTCCACGACGTGCGAACACCGGCTGCGTTGCGTTCTCTCTTTGTGCCTCGGAATCAAATATCAATTAGGACAACGAGGGCTTCTGAACGCCAGCTGCAGCTGCCTCGCTGCAGGCTGGAGGCAACCAAGCGCTCATTCCTGCACAGAGCGGTCGCTGGGTGGAGCGCGCTGCCACCGTCAGCAATTGCGTGTCAGACGTACGGTCCATTCAAGTCGTATTTGAGAAAGCGTACTTGCAAGGAAGATATGTGACTGCGTGAACTACTGCCTGCACAGTGTCGCAATATGCATCAATCATTGCAATCTTGTGTCGCCATAGTCTTTTTAACGCCTACCTCTATCGGTCTTTTACTATTTTTACTGTATGTTCTGCAATGTTTTGAACTGTAGGATCGACTGATTGTGTATACTGTAGGTAAATGCCGGCCTGTATGACACAAATCTTGAAAAACCGTGCTTCCCGCATGGATAGATTTGAATAAGCCATTACCAACCATCATATATGCGCCGCATTCCTTCGTCAAAAAGTAAAATATCTTCGGCTGGAGAGTCTTTTCAGCCAATCAAAGCTGCAGATAAGGATTTCTCAACACGGGCTACAAAACTGCTATTTCAGTTCAAAACCCCATGTTGAAGGTGAACTATTTCCTTAAAGGAAAGAAGTTCACATTCGGAAATTTTTCAGAACACGATTTTATTATTTTTTAATACAGTTTCTTTTTTTCTTTTCAAAAATGGTCCTACATCGCGACAATTCAGGACAGAAGGTCGTAAATTATTAATGTTATGGTGTGCGTTATTGGTCTGCGCATGCTCAGACCAGTGTTGGCACTCTCAGACGGTACGGTATATCATATATGCGCCGCATTCCTTCGCCAAAAAGTCAAATATCTTCGGCTGGAGAGTCTTTTCAGCCAAGAAAAGTTGCAGATAAGGATTTCTCAACACGGGCTACAAAACTGCTATTTCAGTTCAAAATCCTATGTTGAAGGTGAACTATTTCCTTTAATGGCTACGAGCGAATCTTAGGTTTCGTCCCGATCGGACTTAATAGCTACGAGCGAATCTTAGGTTTCGTCCCGATCGGACTTAAAGGAAATAGTTCACCTTGGAAATTTTTTACCCAACACGATTTGATTATATTTTTGCATACAATGTCTTTTTATATTGTCAAAAATGGACTTATATCGCGCCGATTCAGGACAGAAGGCCGTAAATTTGTATTGTTTATCAAAACTATATGCATACTCTCTGAGTCAGAGTCCTGACGTCGCGCGAATGTAAAAAATGGTTCAGCCAATCAGATTCGAAAGTAGTCGCGTAAAGATAGACTCGCATTGGAGATGTGCCAACCGGCGGCCGGCGATTCGCTTGTTAGCACCAGCTGCAAGCTGATTGGCTGATGGTATAGCCTCTGCCCGGGCTAGGCCAGTACAACATTCTTTCGCCAGTACCGCATTCCTTCGCCAAAAACTCAAATATATTCGGCTGGAGAGTCTTTTCAGACAAGAAAACTTGCAGATAGGGGTTTCCCAACACGGGCTACAAAACTGCTATCTCAGTTTAAAACTAATATTGAAGGTGAACTATTTCCTTTAACAGCAACAATATTAACATATTTAAAAGGAGATACGACCCATAAATGTCAAACAAACGATGAGAGGAGGCAGCCTCATGAACATCCGCTCCCTTCCCTCCTTATCCTATCTCTTCGGTAAACACTCACATTGTTGTTATGGGTCAAGCACGATATGATGCGTCCAATTAAAAGTAAATTTTCATAGACCCGCCGGGAGATTCATCTATCACCCTGATTTGAACCCTGGTCCCCGGCACCGCACAGAAAGCCACGCCGAAAGCAAGTAACTTATCAGTGTTCTATTGCCCTGCTTATCACAGTGTATAGTGCCCCCGAGGCCTGTTCACGGGGTCTGCGGCCGCCGCGGCTCCCGCGGCCAGGAGGCGGAGCTTAAATTGAACAACTTTGAACACTTTTGCGGCCGCTGATGGCGTCCGATAAATGACGCGTGTAGCGTTCGCAACGCATATGCAATTTAATGAAAACCCTCAATGTTTCTCAAAACCATTCAACTACATGAATATCTACGCGTCACTACGAGTTGTCATTTTTGGTCAAAGAACCGCCAGTGAGCTGCGATATCAACACAACAGTGCGCAACCTTTGTCAGACGGGCGCCATTTATGTCGAAGTTCTTTTGCGGCTGCTCCCGAGCAACCGCAGGAGCCGCAGAACGGAGAGTCTCTCCTCCCGGATCTGCTCTTTCGTGATTAGCTGATGATTAAGCCCCGCCCTATTGGCCGCAGGAGCCGCGGCGGCCGCAGACCCCGTGAACAGGCCTCCGGGTATATATCGCCTTGACCCTGCCTACCACCGTCCCAACACCGATTGCGCGGTGGCTCCCATTTGTTTGTGTCAAATGTTTATCAGGTGGGTGGCAAGAGGACATGTGACCAAATGGAGGAATCTGATTGGAGGCCCGGATTTGTCTAGTAAACTGGCGCATTGTCTAGTAAACTGGCGCATTAGCTACCGCCATTTCTGACGAACAAATAATGGACTAATTGCAGGTTACCTAACCCACTACTTTTGTGTTTGATGAAAAGCAAATTAATAAAACATATTTTCTAGATTGACACTTCACTATAAATTCCTCCGGATTATTATTTAAAAAAAGTATGTTTACGTAATTTGAAATTCTGCTCTCTGATTGGTCGTGACGTCAGATGGCAATAGTTCAGGCGGTCAAAGTTACTTTAGGTAGTCTTGAGTGGCTCGGTTGCCGCATTTCTTTTTAATAAGCTGCCCCCCCCCCCACTCAAGAAGTAGGGGACATATGATTCCCCCGCCCATAAATTTGTAAAAGGGGCCCTCCAAGAAGTTGACCGAGGGCCCCGAAGTGCCCCCAGCCAGCCTGAGGGGCCCTCTAGGCCGACAGAAGGCCCTCAGTCGGCCAGAGGGGGCCCTCGGTAGGCTTGAGAGGCCCTCGGTAAGCATGATGGGCCCTCGGTAGCCCTGAGGGGGCCCTCGTTAGGCCTGTGGGGCCCTTGATGGGCCTGATGGGCCACGGTATGCCTGATGGGGTCCTCAGTATAGCCTGATGGGGCCCTCGGTATGGCCTGATGGGCCCTCGGTAGGCCTGAGGGGTTCCTCGGTAGGACTGAGGGGTCCCTTGGTAGGCCTGAGGGGGCTATCGGAAGGCCTGATACTTCAACATGGGCCTGTCCGACGTTTTTGTGACTATTTAGGGGCCCTGCAAAATATAGTGGCTTAAATCCAAGGAGATACCATTTCGCGCCATTTTTTTTTTTTTGGGGGGGGGGGGGGGCTTTGGCCGTGGGAGGGGGCCCTGGGTTTGTCCCCCCCCCCTCATTCGAAAATACCACCCACCGCCACTGATACTCCCTCCATAACCGCTCTATCCGAACGCGTGCGTTTTGTCGGCTGTGATTGAGACCGTCTGGTGAGGAATAAAAGGCGGGAAACGCTACCACCGGGTGATACAAAATGCCTTGTTCTATCCTCTATCCATACCCTGTTCATGATTCCACCTGCGAAGTCATTTAGTACCTAAATATTTTTTCCCTAAAAAGCATTGCAAAATCTCCATGTTAAAGGAAATAGTTCACCTTGAAATTTTTTTACCCAACACGATTTGATTATATTTTTGTAATACAATTTATTTTTATTGTCAAAAATGGCCTTATATCGCGCCGATTCAGGACAGAAGGCCGTAAATTTTTATTGTTTATCACAACTATATGCATACTCTCTGAGTCAGAGTCCTGACGTCACGCGAATGTAAAAAATGGTTCAGCCAATCAGATTCGAAAGTAGTCGCGTAAAGATAGATCGCATTAGAGATGTGCCAACCGGCGGCCGGCGATTCGATTGCTAGCACCAGATGTGAGCTGATTGGCTGATGGTATAGCCTCTGCCCGGGCTAGAACCAGTACAACATTCTTTCGCCAGCACCGCATTCCTTCGCCAAAAACTCAAATATATTCGGCTGGAGAGTCTTTTCAGTCAAGAAAACATGCAGATAGGGGTTTCCCAACACGGGCTACAACACTGCTATCTCAGTTTAAAACTAATGTTGAAGGTGAACTATTTCCTTTAATGGAAATAGTTCACCTTCAACATGGGGTTTGAACTGAAATAGCAGTTTTGTAGCCCGTGTTGGGAAATCTTTATCTGCAACTTTTCTTGGCTGAAAAGACTCTCCAGCCGAAGATATTTGACTTTTTGGCGAAGGAATTCGGCGCATATATGATATACCGTACCGTCTGAAAGTGCCAGCACTGCATGGAGCATGCGCAGACCAATAACGCATACCGTCAAATTCATGAATTACGACCTTCTGTCCTGAATTGGCGCGATGTAGGACCATTTTTGAAAATAAAAAAAGAAACTGTATTCAAAAATATAATAAAATGGTGTTCTGAGAAATTTTCCGAAGGTGAACTATTTCCTTTAAAGCAATGGGAGTATCAGCTGACTGCGATTCCTTGGGCCCAAGGTATCTATTGCCTTGGGCCCAACCAAGGTACTTTAATAGAGGTAGGGGCGTAAGGTTTCAGTCACGTGACCTCCCAGTGCACGTGCAACCGATCGCCAGGATCCTCCAGTGTGGTTGGCTCCAAGGAATCTCAGTCAGCTGATACTCCCATTGCTTTAACATGGAGATTTTGCAATGCTTTTTAGGGAAAACATATTTAGGTACTAAATGACTTCGCAGGTGGATTCATGACCCGGGTATGGATAGAAGATAGAACAAGGTATTTTTGTATCACCCGGCGATAGCTTTTCCCGCCTTATATTCCTCACCAGACGGTCTCAATCACAGCCCACAAATCGCACGCGTTCGGATAGAGCGCTTATGGAGGTGGTATCCGTGGCGGTGGGTGGTATTTTCGGATGGGGGGGGGGGGAACAAACCCAGGGGCCCCTTCGATCAAAGCGGCCCCATCTCACGGTAACCCCCCCTAAAAATGGCGCGAAATGGTATCTCCTCGGATTTAAGCCACTATTTTGCAGGGACCTAAATAGTCGCAAAAAAAACGTCGGACAGGCCCATGTTGAAGTTTCAGGCCTTCCGAGGACCCCTCAGGCCTACCGAGGGACCCCTCATGCTCACTAACCAAGGGCCCCATCAGGCCATGCCGAGGGTCCCATCAGGCCTACCGAGGGCCCCTCAGGCTCACCAAGGGCCCCTCAGGCCTACCGAAGGCCCCTCATGCCTACCGAAGGCCCTCTCAGGCCTACCGAGGGACCCCTCAGGCCTACTGAGGGCCCCATCAGGCCATATCGAGGGTCCCATCAGGCCTACCGAGGGCCCCTCATGCATACCGAAGGCCCCTCCAGCCAGGGCCACCTCAGGCCGACTGGGGGCCTACTGTCGGCTTTAGAGGGCCCCTGAGACTGGCTGGGGCACCTCGGGGCCTTCGGTCAACTTCTTGAAGGGTCCCTCTGACAAATTTATGTGTTGGGGGAGGGGGGTTAAATCATGTTCCCCACCACTACTTCTTGAGTGAAGGGGAAGCTTATTAACCCGCGCGGCGCTGGGGTCTCCAGCCGAACGCGCGGCGCTGGGGGGTAAATTTTACCCCCCCCCCCTCGTATCTTCCGAACCAATAACCGCAGCGAGACGCGCAATGCGGCGATCGCAAGCTCTCAACGAGAAGAATCGAATGCATACTCGAAATTCTTAAAATAAGGTCACATGTCAGGTCACGGTCAGGTCAAATGTAAAATGTAAGTATTTGAGTTTTTGGGGCTATACTTTCCATCCAAAGCCTTATATTGCAACTATTATCTCACAAAGTGCTCCAGAGTGTATAATGCATTTCTCGCATAAGTAAAAGTGAAATTGTAAGCAAAGGGCAAGGTCAAGGTGAGGTCACACAAGGTCACAGGTCTACGAAAGCCATGCGACACATGTTGTATGGGTTATTTGACACGTATAATTCGATAGAAGCAGCCATTTTCACAGCCTGACACCATATAATCGTCCTCAGGTCAAGGTCAGGTCACAATAAGGTCAAAATTTGAAATTGATTAATCTAAATAAACATTGCATGTTTCTAGACTAGTTTTGTCTTCGAAATACAGTGGTGGCATTTATTTGTCTGTATCTGGTCAGTAAAAGCCAAAAAACGCAATTAAAAAAATGACGTCATGAGTTACTTGTTCTTAGAGAGCCATAAGTCAGTCAAAAAGTAAATAAATTGCTTTGAAATTTGGTTTGAACATCGTTCATACTCGGTTCTCTAATATATCTTCCGTTTTTTTGAAAATCTTCAAACAAAAAACTTTTGTGGAAATTCTTCCCCAAAAATCTTTTTTTTTTGCATTTTTGGGGGTCAAAAACTCTAAATTTTGACAATCTGAGATAGCCATGTTAAAGACAATGTTATTTCCCTTCTTTTGACGCCTTTTATTTGCAATTTTCAGTAACACGCTATTTTCTACGATTTTTCAAACATTTAACGTTTTTTTCACCAAAAATGACATGGCATGACGTCACTAAAACGTCATTATCTGCCACAAATTTTCCCGAATTAAAAAAAAAAATGGCAGAAGACGTATAATTGATGCACCATAAGCTACCGTAAGTTTCACTTTGATATCTGTCATAGTTATCAAGTTATGGAGAAAATGCGGGAGGGGGGGTAAAATTTACCCCCCAGCGCCGCGCGGGTTAAAAAGAAATGCGTCAACCGAGCCGCCCAAGACTTTGACCGCCTGAACTGTTGCCATCTGACGTCACGACCAATCGGAGAGCAGAATTTCAAATTACGTAAATATACTTAATTATTTAAAAAAAAACTAATAATCCGGAGGAATTTATAGTGAAGTGTCAATCTAAAAAAATATGTTTGATTAATTTGCTTTTCATCAAACACATAATAGTAATGACTTAGGTACCCTGCAACTAGTCCATTATTTGTTTGTCAGAAATGACGGTAGCTAATGCGCCAGTTCACTAGACAATGCGCCAGTTTACTAGACAAATCCGGGCCTCCAATCAGATTCCTCCATTTGGTCACAAGTCCTCTTGCCACCCACCTGGGCCCAACCACACTGGAGGATCCCGGCGATCGGTTGCACGTGCGGTGGGAAGTCACGTGACTGAATTCTTAAAGGCGGCCGCACACTAGGCCATTCGGCGCGCGATATACTGCGACATTGCCTCGGAAAATTGCGTCGATACCGCTGAATATCGTCCTTGTTCCGGCGGATTCGGCGCTGTCTGCTCGCAAGATTCCGCCCCGCCGACCTACAGCATGTCGCAACCTGCGCCTACAGCCTGTCACAAGGTAAATTAATGATGGCCATTTTTCGACGAAGATGTAAGTTTAGAACCACGAAACTTTTACATAATAAATTTCACAGCGGCAAGAGCATGCTGTGCAAAATGTGCACCTCTGTCTTGCATAGATTCGCCATTGTAGCCTGATCAATTTTGTTGTCCGCGGCTCCGCGGCGTTCAGTCGCCGAAAAAAGCTCGTTCGAATCAGCTTTTTTCCGCCGGTCCGCAGATGGCCGGCCGACGACATTCGTCCGCGATTTTTGACGTTTCGGCTGACGCGAAGGCGGAATGTCGCTAAAGATGCGCGGAAAGTCGTGGCGATATCGCGACCTCCGTGCGCCGAATGGCCTAGTGAGCGGCCGCCTTAAAGGTACTAATTAAAGTACCTTGATGTTTATTTGGGCATTTGAGGGTGCGATCGGCAACACGACGAATTCGTCCATCGACGATTCGTCGGACGCCGAATATTCGCTCAGTTTGTGTTCGGCAACACGACGAATCTGCAAACGAGCGAATTCGCCCGACAAATTCGCTCTGTCGGAGCGCGAATTTCCAAACCACTCGTCGGGAGGGCTAATTTATTTTGCAGTGTGCCATAACGTCATCTGCAGTATTGCTGTATTGACTGCAGTGTTGCTGAGTACTGACAAAGTTCAAAGTACCGTGATTTCTGAAAGCAAGTAAAATAATCACACAAACCAAGGCCCTATAACTACACAAACCATGTCACGGCGCAACAGTGACAAAACCGGCGGATAATTTTGTTGTTACAGAACGCACGAGACAGCGAATTCGTCGGAGAGCGAATTCGTCGTGTTGCCGATCGCACCCTCAGCCTACATTCAGCCCAGCCTAGACTCGGGCTACCATTTGTAGGGAAAACTTTATTTCCTCATTTCTCCCTAACCAAACAAGCAATAGCGTTTTCGGGGGTATCAACTATCAAACGAAAGTACTTAGCAGCCCCAAAGACAGCCGTGCCGAAAAAAATGAGAGTTTTCCCCATAGGAAAAAAGTTATAGGCAAACCTATATTTTGGGCCCGAGAGGGGGCCCCTACGATTTTCTTCAAAATCGGCCAGACACTCTTCTCAACGAGGCAAGTAATCTGACTGAAGAGATCATCATTTGCATTGAAGTCTAAGGTGTCAAACCTCTACTTTCTAATGGGTGAAATCTACTTTCCCCATTTTCCCCAAAACTTTATTTTAAAACTGCTCGAAATGGGTATCAATCGAAAGCACGCATTAGCATAAAGACAGCCGTGCCAAAACAATCGACACTTTTCCCATAGGAAAAAAGTTATAGGCAAAACTATATTTTGGGCATATGAGGGGCTCCTACGATTTTCTTCCAAATCGGCACAGACACTCTTCTCTACGAGGCAAGTAATCTGGCTGAAGAGACCATCATTTGCATTGAAGTCTAAGGGGTCAAAACCCTACTTTCTAAGGCGTGAAATCTACTTATTTTCCCCCAAAGTTGATTTTCAAAACTGCTCCAAACATGGGTATCAATCGAAAGCACTCATCAGCCCAAAGATAGCCGTGCCGAAAAAAAATCGACACTCTTTCATATCAAAAAAGTTATAGGCAAAACTGTATTTTGGGCCTATGAGGGGCACCTACGATTTTCTTCAAAATCGGCATAAACACTTTTTTCTTGGTATTAGTCGAAATAGTTCACCTTGGAAATTTTTTACCCAACACGATTTGATTATATTGTTTAATACAATTGCTTTTTATATTGTCAAAAATGGCCTTATATCGCGCCGATTCAGGACAGAAGGCCGTAAATTTGTATTGTTTATCAAAACTATATGCATACTCTCTGAGTCAGAGTCCTGACGTCACGCGAATGTAAACAATGGTTCAGCCAAACAGATTCGAAAGTAGTCTCGTAAAGATAGACTCAAGATAACTATAACTAACGATAGACTCGCATTGGAGATGTGTCAACCGGCGGCCGGCGATCGCTTGCTAGCACCAGCTGCAAGCTGATTGGCTGATAGTATAGCCTCTGCCCGGTCTAGAACCAGTACAACATTCTTTCGCCAGCACCGCATTCCTTCGCCAAAAACTTAAATATATTCGGCTGGAGTCTTTTCAGTCAAGAAAACTTGAAGATAGGGGTTTCCCAACACGGGCTACAAAACTGCTATCTCAGTTTAAAACTAATGTTGAAGGTGAACTATTTCCTTTAAAGGAAATAGTTCACCTTCAACATTAATTTTAAACTGAGATAGCAGTTTTGCAGCCCGTGTTGGGAAACCCTTATCTGTAAGTTTTCTTGACTGGAAAGACTCTCCAGCCGAATATATGAATTTTTTTGGCGAAGGAATGCGGTGCTGGCGAAAGAATGTTGTACTGGTTCTAGCCCGGGCAGAGGCCATACCATTAGCCAATCAGCTTGCAGCTATTGCTAGGAAGCGAACCGCCGGCCGACGGTTGGCACATCTCCAATGCGAGTCTATCCTTACGCGACTACTTTCGAATCTGATTGGCTGAACCATTTTTGTTTAATTCGTGTGACGTCAGGAATCTGACTCAGAGAGTATGCATATAGTTTTGATAAACAATACAAATTTACGGCCTTCTGTCCTGAATTGGCGCGATATAAGGCCATTTTTGCCAATGTATAATGTAAAAAAATTGCCAATGTAAAAAGAAATTGTATTAAAAATATAATCAAATCGTGTTTGGTAAGAAAATTCCAAGGTGAACTATTTCCTTTAAAGGGACATTCCCACCTTAACATTAGTTTTGAGTTGAGATAGCCATGTTGTTGGATTTGCTTTGAAATTAAGTAGGGTAGCAGTTAAAACAACCACATAGGTCTATTCGAAAAGAAATTCGAGCTTGGTCTTGACAATTGTAACAAATAAACCCCACGTGTATTTGAATAGGGGTTTAAAGCCGATGACGTCGTCTCTCTTTACCCAATGGTGATGATAGTCGACTTGTTTTAAGGTAAACCTTGGAGATATTTACGCGTTTCATTTCTCGATCGCTGGGTGTATTATATTTACCGTGGGTTATATCAGGATAACTAGACTTCTATAAAGTGAAACTCTAATGCAATTTTCAAACGATGCCAATAATTCGATGTGTGGTATGTGGAGCTTTCAGTGACAAGACTTCGGTGGTCAAGTGAGTGCGACACCGTTTACCTGGTACCTGCTTGTATTTGAATCGCCAGAATTGTCTGACAAAAATTGTGCCAAACTTTGGCAGCGTAAAGGATTTATCTATAGCTCTATTTAGCTCAATAATGACGTCATCAACCCAAATTGTAAACACTTTATTATAAATGGAGTGAAGTTTTCGAGAGAAAAAAATATCACCTTTGTTTTCAGCAGCACTTACTTCATATTTTCTGGCACAACCGGCGTATATTTGACAACTTCCAGAAAGGTGGCAATGTCCCTTTAACACGCGCCCTGGAGGGGGGGGGCGAAATCCGCCCACCCCTCCGGTTTTTCGAGGATAGCGTAAAAACGGCGGCGCGCAGCGCCGCCGTTTTTTGTATACCTGTTTAGAAATGAACTTCCCGCATTATGTAAAATTCTTGGCCTCAATTCATCTCAGGTCAGGTCACCAGACCAGGTCACGTGATGACCTCAACTCCAAAACGTTTGAAGTAGTACCACAGCCACAGTTTTACGCCGATCGGTTCCAATCTTGCAGGACTTCATAAGGTCATAGATACCAACAATTTGTTTATCTCGGATTTCTAATATCGGTGACCTAAGGTCAGGTCAATTTTGTGACCGCCAACACGGTTTTATCAATAACTATCGACATAATGAAGATAGAGAAGAGAAAACGGTACCAATATGTTTGTCTCGTCGAGACACGTCTCCCAATATGCAACATGACCAACTTGGGTCACCACTTGACCTTGACCTGAGGTCAAATTTCTCAGTTGACCTAACCAGGTCACCATGAATATTATTCGAAGCGCCTTGACAAGACACACGTGATGGCGTAAACATTATTGCTTTATCTTTATTAGGTAAAAGGTTATTTGGGGAAAACAGTTTTGAAAACAAAATCACCTATTTGACATTCGATGACCTCTGGAGCCTAAACTATTGACCTGAGCTCAAATCTGAGGACACCTATGTCGATTGCATTTTTCAATGACTTTCGATTGCTTTTTTCCGTTTGCTGCTAACTATCATAGTTCCCGAGATATTTGGGGGTGTTCGAACCGAAGTCTTGAAAACTTGAAAATCTGACCCTTGATGACCTCTGGTGACCTCAATATTGACCTGAAAAAAAATAACGAAATACTTTCGAAAGAGCTTGTCTCGAGCTTTCTAACGGCGTTTCCCGCTTGTCGCTACGTTGCGTGGTTTTCGAGATCATAGGGGGGGGGGGCGAAATCCGCCCCCCCTCCAGGGCGTGTAATTATCAGAGGCCCTCCAGGACGCGTGTTAAAGGGAAATAATGACCTTTTTATTTTGTTAGCAACAATTTCTTAGGCTACCGTTATGGTTTTACAATTATTTTATTTAAATTTAAGAATTAAATACAATTATTCCCAAATTCAAAGTTGTATGTTTGGAAAAAATACAAAACAAGTACCTTGTGTACTTCATGAAGGTCATTGACAAATTCGTCCTTCCTACCATTGTTTACATCGAGTGCGGCATTTTTGGAGGGTCTGTGACGTTTCCGATCAAACTGAGCGCTGCTCGGACACACGCTGGTAGCGCTAGTAGCGCTTTCGATCTCCATGGCAACCAGGCGTCAGCCAATCAAAAGCCAGAAAGGGAATACGTTCTGGCTTTTCATTGGCTCACGCCTGGTTGCCATGGAGAACGAAAGCGCTACTAGCGCTACTAGCGTGCGTTCGAGCAGCGCTCTGATCTGTGAAGCAATCCGTGAAGTATCCGTGATGCATGACTGACTATCAGTATAAGTCACGAATAACAACAACATGCAAACTATACCAACTCGAATAAAATAAGGGTGGAATGAATTGAACCCCAGGCAAGCTAGTATTCGCAAAGCACTCGGCACTGCGCCACAATAGCAAAAGGTGAGGGAAATGCATATTGGATACAATATTATTACGTCACAAGTTTCTGAAGTGTCAACTACTATGAAATACAGTGATAAAATACCTTTAATAATGATTAACAAGAAAATTCAAACTTAAAAACAATAATTTGAATAAGTCTTTAATTAGCTTTCAACTCAAAATCAGATATATTCTGCAATGCTACACCAGAATGGCACCAGTGACGTCATTAACAAAGCCTGCTACGAGACTTGGGTATACTAATCAAGAACAACTCGCCACAATGGTTAAGTGCGCCGAGAAGCATGACAATGACTTGTAAAGAAATCGCCGACGCTAAATAGGTCGCCGTCGATGTGCATCGATGAGCTTCCGATTTAAAGGAAATAGTTCACCTTCAACATTAGTTTTAAACTGAGATAGCTGTTTTGTAGCCCATGTTGGGAAACCCCTATCTGCAAGTTTCCTTGACTGAAAAAGACTCTCCAGCCGAAGATATTTGACTTTTTGGCGAAGGAATTCGGCGCATATATGAATACCGTACCGTCTGAAAGTGCCAGCACTGCCATGGAGCATGCGCAGACCAATAACGCACACCATAACATTAATGATTTACGACCTTCTGTCCTGAATTGGCGCGATGTAGGACCATTTTTGAAAATAGAAAAAGAAACTGTATTCAAAAATATAATAAAATCGTGTTCTGAAAAAAAATTCCCAAGGTGAACTTGCCTTTAATTGCCAGTTTTGTGTTATTGTTTGTTAGTTTTTTTTTCTGCTTTATTTTTCATGATTATATACAGCATAGTGTTATATACAGCCACAGACAAATTATACAATACTCCTAATGTTGAAAACGAATCTATTTGAAAAAATTGAGGGTCGCAACCACTAACTATGCCGCCGTTGATGTGCATCGATGAGCTTCCGATTTTATTGCCACTTTTTCAAATCGCTGTTAGTTTTAGAAGATCGCCGGGCATATAATCACAACAAGCAGAACGCACAATATATTTTCCACTCCATTGCGTACAAAAACTACGGGAAAAGCCCGCAGTTTGATGAGGACCAAAAGTACTTGCAAGCACCGGTCGTGAAAAGTGTGGAACGCTTATCAACTTTAACTTGAAATATCTTTCGGTAGAAAAGTTTTCATGCAAAATTTGATGAATTTACAATATATTTTGGTCTCGTCTGGCGATTTCAAGTGCTAACTCCATTTTTGTGGAAAAAGGTCATTATTTCCCTTTAAAGGAAATAGTTCACCTTCAACATGGGATTTTTAACTGAAATAGCAGTTTTGTAGCCCGTGTTGAGAAATCCTTATCTGCAACTTTTCTTGGCTGAAAAGACTCTCCAGCCGAAGATATTTGACTTTTTGGCGAAGGAATGCGGCGCATATATGATATACCGTACCGTCTGAGAGTGCCAGCACTACCAGGGCGCATGCGCAGACCAATAACGCACACCATAACATTAATAATTTACGACCTTCTGTCCTGAATTGGCGCGATGTAGGACCATTTTTGAAAAGAAAAAAAGAAACTGTATTAAAAATATAATAAAATCGTGTTCTGAAAAATTTCCGAAGGTGAACTATTTCCTTTAAAGGAAATAGTTCACCTTCGGAAATTTTTCAGAACACGATTTTATTATATTTTTTAATACAGTTTCTTTTTTTCTTTTCAAAAATGGTCCTACATCGCGCCAATTCAGGACAGAAGGTCGTAAATTATTAATGTTATGGTGTGCGTTATTGGTCTGCGCATGCGCCCTGGTAGTGCTGGCACTCTCAGACGGTACGGTATATCATATATGCGCCGTATTCCTTCGCCAAAAAGTCAAATATCTTCGGCTTGAGAGCCTTTTCAGCCAAGAAAAGTTGCAGATAAGGATTTCTCAACACGGGCTACAAAACTGCTATTTCAGTTCAAAATCCCATGTTGAAGGTGAACTATTTCCTTTAAAGGGATTGTCCCACCTTTGTTGAAGTTGTCGAATCACACTTAATTGTATGTCTACATGTCAGGCGAGGTCAGCTGAACATGTTCGTGAACTTTTTTTCCGAAAAAAATGTTTAACTTGGAAGATTTCAACTTTTAGTTTTAAGCGGAAAGTTGGGTTGGTGACGTCAGATATTTTATTTTTAATAACAGGGAAATCCTTTGTGCTGCCAAATGTATGACACAATTTTTTCGACATCTATTGCGCAGAAAAAGCGAACCACCCTGTGTCTAGATTGGCTTAGATTGCGAACCACCCAGGAATCGACAAATGAAAGACGAAAATATTGCAAGGCTGACCTTAAAACAAGTCGACTATCATTACCAGCAGGGGCGGATCCAGGATTTTCTAAGGCAGGGGGCTTCAGGCCTGAGGGCGGCATATTTCCTCGGTGACGGGGGCGGCGATGTACCTTCCGAGGGCGGTATAATGCGTTGTGAGGGCGGCAATATGTCTTCTGAGGGTGCCAGGGTGCCTTCCAAGAGTGCTACGATGCTGTTGGTAGACGCAAGGGCGCCCTGGCGGCCTCCCGAAAACGCTACGGCGCCTTCGGCGCCGGCAAATCCTATACAAAAATGGCGCCGTATTCTAAGGCAGAGGGCTTCAGCCCCTACGGCCCCCCCTGGATCCGCCACTGATTACCAGTTGGGTAAAGAGACGACGCTGTCGGTTTAGAGTCCCTATTCAAATACACATGGACCTTATTCTTTTACAGATGTCAAAATCAAACTCTAATATCTTTTTGATTAGATCATTGTGGTTGTTTTAACTGCTATCATACTTAATTGCAATGTCTAGCCATAACAATGGCTATCTCAACTCAAATCCAATGTTAAGGTGGGATAGTCCCTTTAAAAGCAACAGGAATTACTTTGAGAACCTAGTTAAAAGACAGCAAATTGCCGCCGGTGAACGCAGCGGCAGTCAGCTGACTACGACGAAGGGATTATATCCAAGCGACCCTGCTCCGGATATTTTCCAGGATTCTCGCCCGCGACGGAAAATTATTGGGAATGATTTTCGATTTTCCAGATACCGAACTAGTCAGGTCAATATTGATGTCGCCGATGTCACCAAATTTCAGCTGGTCATACATGGATGCGGCGGAATGGGGGAGGGGGGGGGGGGGGGGGCACCGTGCCCCCCCCCCCTTGAATTTGCAAAGGGCACCCATATCAAAGTGCCCCCTTCAATTTGGTATGGCTAAGGTTCATGATTTAGGTCGGATTATCAAATTTATGGAAACATTTGTATAATGTGTTTGTGATTTGTGATTGATTACGAGCGTAATAATGAAGGCCTGGCATTTCCGTTGAATAGGCCCGACGTTGCGTCAATATCATGCAGTAGTTTAGTGCCCGCCGTTGTACCTATCACGTATGCGATGTCTGGAACCGGAGCCCACCTCACAGCCAGTCTATTCTGCTCGGTTCCAGAGCCGCCCCAAATCCACCTGGCTCTGCATCCCTGCTAAACAGTCTATTTCACTGGAGTAAACACTCCAGTAAATCACCCCCAGCGGCAAACGCAGGCTGCACATGGCACATGGATATAATATATTCGTCTATAATCGGCTAATACTCAGGTAAAATGCAATTTCAAGAAGGGGCAACATAAAACCATCCGAAAGAGGTGTCGACCAGCCCTCTAAAATAACTTCTCACACGAACAACACTGAAAACAGCGCCGCCGTCGACCACCGGCTCCGTATGCGTGTGTAAACTGTTATGAAGTGCCAAATACATAATGATCATGACGCCTACTCATTGCCACCAAGCCCTCTTGTCTTGTCGACACCACACCAGCGCACACGGCTGGCCACACCACGAGAAAGCTCCCCGGCCCGGCTCCGAGTCCGGGCGCCACCCGGGCCGACCCGATAATGCCAGGGATGAGCGGGGGCGGGGGACGGGGGACGGGGGACAGGGGACAGGGGACAGGGGACAGGGGACAGGGGACAGGGGACAGGGGACGGAGGACGGAGGACGGAGGACGGAGGACGGGGGACGGGGGACGGGGGACGGAGGACGGAGGATGGAGGACGGAGGACGGAGGACGGAGGACGGAGGACGGAGGGCGGGGGACGGAGGACGGAGGACGGAGGACGGAGGATGGAGGATGGGAACGGGGCGGCGAAGTCGGCCGCTCCGGCCAGCCGACTGGCCGCGCTGACACGGGCGGAATGAGCGGACACGGGCCAGCCAGCCAGCCACCCCGGCGGCGGCCGTCCGCACGCGCCACATGCGCACACACACACACACACACACACACACACACACACACACACACGCACGCACGCACGCACGCACGCACGCACGCACGCACGCACGCACGCACGCACGCACGCACACACACACACACACACACACACACACACACACACACACGCATAATGCACTTATGGAATAGATCTCATACATACGCGCACACGCACCTCTGTCGAAGGCGGTCGGCGCCCAGCGGCGCTGTCCAGCCCAGCGCGCCATTATCAGTGCGCGCGCAATAACAACTTTGTACAGACGATCGGGACGCGCGTCTGCCGTCAGGCGCCAGCTATGTACACGGCCGGCCGGCGCGCGCGCGGCCGCATATCACAGCAGCGGCGGCGGCCACCGCCGGCAGACGACGCTACTGCGGGTGTGACGGCATCGGATGCGACGGCTGCGGGACCTGCGAGAGCAACCACAGAGGGTCAGACCCGTCACCGCCAAGCCTAACCGGCAATCACAGCCGCAACAGTGGAGCTTTCTCTTGTGCCTCGAACGCTCTGCGAGTTTGCCGGGGCATAGCACGCCTTTGGAGGACGGCGATCGTGGCCGACCAGTAAGCGACGGGACTCATGTAGCACTCACAAACAGCGTTTGCGTTACGCTCCGACTATTGTAATAGATCACCAAAACTGAAACGTTGCACATAATATTATGGGAGGGTCCTTGCCAGCTCAGCACCCTGGCTATGCGTATACTGCTTACATTGCTGGGGTTCATGTTGTACATGGCCATGCCGTCGGCAGGGTTTGGCTGCTGCTGCTGCTGCACATGCTGAGGTAGTTTGTCGTCCGTCTTTTCCTCCTCGCGTCGCTTCAGACATGCCGCCTTCGGGTTGAGGTTCCTCTCTGTAACGGCCGTCACACAGGCAGCGTCAGCGATGGCCTCCTCGACACGTCGCCCTCTCTCACAGACTACAGAGCATGCTCAGACCCGCGGACAGCACGGCCACCATGCAGCGCAGACCAAACCATGCAGGCACTTATGGGGCGCAATAATACCCAGACTATTGCTTTAGAATAAAACAAAAAGGCAGGTCAAAGGCATCGCAGAACTGCATCAATGTTGAGTGACTGGCAAAGGCCATTATACCAACTTATTGTTTGACAGACTACCGAGTACAATGCCTGCTACGCATAGACGAGATGCTGGCTCAGAAATGGACGGACAAAAGATAGACGGACACACACACACACACACACACACACACACACACACACACACGCACGCACGCACGCACGCACGCACGCACGCACGCACGCACGCACGCACGCACGCACGCACGCACGCACGCACGCACGCACGCACGCACGCACGCACGCACGCACGCGCGCGCGCGCGCGCGCGGACA
The DNA here is from genome assembly GCA_036785665.1 of Chirona hameri. NCBI lineage: Eukaryota > Metazoa > Arthropoda > Thecostraca > Balanomorpha > Balanidae > Chirona > Chirona hameri. The sequence continues at coordinate 67,296 of JAXIVJ010004029.1, forward strand.
GAGGTCACACAGAGCGCGCGGGCGCCTGACCTCGCACTTGCTGTTCCAGGGTCATGATGACATCCACGGCCAGGTTCAGGATGCCCAGCTTGGTCTGCGGCTTGTCCTGCTTCATGTGCGTCATGCACATGTGACCGAGCTCCTTCAGGGCCTCGTTGATGTCGCGGATACGGACCCTGCGGGAGGGTGGGGGTGCGGGCGTCAGCGCCGGGTACGTACCTTGCACCTGCGTCTCCAGCCGGCTGATGAGGCCCACCGCCTGGTGCAGGATGCCCAGCTTCGTCTGAGACTTGTCGCTCGCCATGTGCATCGTCACCATACGACCGAGCTCTTTGAACGCCTCGTTAATGTCTTTGACGCGGATCCTGGGAAGAGCCGAGGAGCGGACGGTGACCGGGCGTTCGGCGCGCCGCGGCGGCGGCCGGCCAGCGTGCGGGACCGGGCGGGGGCAGGCAGTCACCAACAGACACGGCAAGAACACCACACCAACCCAAAGTGGAGACGGAAGGTCGCCGAAAACGTGGTCAGTAGGCAGGCCGCGAGCCGGCGCCCACAGCCCAAAATCAACCGAAACAAACCCAACAGAGAGACGGAAGCGGGCCACGCACCAAACGACTGTTTAAAACCAAACCAAACCACACAGACAGACAGACGGACGGACAAACGGTAACTGAACCAGACGCTGCATGCACGTGCAGAGTCGGGCCGCCTGCGGCGCCGTGGCCGTGGCCGGGGCAGGGGCGGCCCGGTGCCGATCGTCGGGACGCTGCTGGTGTGGGTCCCGCTCGGACATGCAGCGGCGGGGGCGAGGCGGGAGCAGGGCGGCACGCACCTCTCTCGGGCGTTGTTGGCGCTGCGCCTATGTACGTCGCGCAGGTGTTTGGTCTCCGGGTCGAGGTCCTCGTCGTCATCGCTGGCCAGATCTCCGCCGCCGGCGCTGCTGGCACTGCTGCAGACGGGACGGATACGGCGGTCAGCACCGCACCGGCAGACGGACACGGACACCGGCACATGCAGACGGACACGGACACCGGCACAGGCAGACGGACACGTACACGGACACAGGCAGACGGACACGTACACGGACACAGGCAGACGGACACGGACACAGGGCCGGACACGGACAGACAGGACGGACACTGTCACCAGCAGACGGGACGGACACGGACACAGGCGGACGGGACGGACACCGGCAGACGGGACGGACACGGACACCGGCACAGGAAGACGGACACTGACACGGACACGGACACGGACACGGGCATAGGCAGACGGGGACAAACCAACACTGAACACTGACGGCAACGGCGCTAACACTGGAAATCCTAGTTCATGGCAAAACGATTATCGAAAGCTTTCGTTGATTTGTCTACTAACGTTATAACCACATACAGAACTGGGACTGGGAACGGTCACTCCAAAATGAACCACGTATAGACAGATTCCAGGGTGGTAGCCTGATAATAGCCATCTCCAAATAATCAGCTTTTTGAAGGATGACATTGTTGAGCCTGGGTCGAAACAACAATACTCACAGGTAGATTTAAACCACACATTATATACATATACAGTTTAAAGCGAAAGAACCTTCAGCCCAACTACCGAACACAGCTACGTGTGCGCGGCAGTCTCCAGTCTCCGCCCAGTCTCCCCGACCTGACGCGGCGGTCCTCCTCGGCAGTACTCACTATTTGCGCGACCGTTTGCTCTTTGACGCTCCGTTGGGGGCGGCGGCGGGCGGGGTGATGCCGCCCGCCGACAGCGCCGCCAGCTCCGTACTGTCCGCCTCTTTCCGCTTCTCTGCAGCAGAGCAAGCGGGGAGGGCGGTCAGCCGTGTGAGCCGGCTAAAACGACGCAGCAGCGCACACCGCCGATCATGGCGCACCGCCGATCATGCCGATCATGGCGCGGTACTGACGAGCATGGCGCAACCGCTCTGCCACCGGCAAGGTAACCAGCGAACATCGCACAAACAGGCAACACTGGACACTGCGGACGGCAAGGTCCCTAAAAAGCGAGCAAACATTGCGAAACATTGCCCGCCAGACTGCGATTGTTGTCTCAAGGTCGCGCGCCTCGGCCTCGCCGCTCTGCTGCAACCAGACTGTTAACCAGATGGCTGACTGGTGAATACCCAATGCCGCGCGGCCGAGCCCCAGCGCTCAGCACTGACGACCGGGCAGTGACGGGCGACAGGCGATGTTGCGAGGTGTCGCTCGGAGACCCCGTGATGACCCTGTGGTGTGACGGTGTGGTGTGACGGTGTGGTGTGGTGTGACGGTGGTGTGACGGTGTGACGGTGTGACGGTGTGACTGTGTGGTGTGACGGTGTGGTGTGACGGTGTGGTGACGGTGGTGTGACTGTGTGGTGTGACGGTGTGGTGTGACGGTGTGGTGTGACGGTGTGGTGTGGTGTGACGGTGGTGTGACGGTGTGACGGTGTGTGGTGACGGTGTGGTGACGGTGTGGTGACGGTGGTGGTGACGGTGGTGTGACGGTGTGGTGTGACGGTGGTGTGACGGGGTGGTGACGGTGTGGTGTGACTGTGTGGTGTGACGGTGTGGTGTTACGGTGTGGTGTGACTGTGTGGTGTGACGGTGTGGTGTGGTGTGACGGTGGTGTGACGGTGTGGTGAGACGGTGTGGTGTGACGGTGTGGTGACGGTGTGGTGTGACGGTGTGGTGTGACGGTGTGGTGACGGTGTGGTGTGACGGTGTGGTATGACGGTGTCGTGTGACGGTGTCATGTGACGGTGTGGTGTGACGGTGTGACCACTCACTGGTGCTGGTGACAGGCAGTCGGTCGGCCGGCGAGCCGAGGTGGCCGTTGGCCGGCGGCCGCAACCCGGGCGCCGCCGCCAGCGGCTCCATGTACATGAGTCCGGCGGTGGAGTGGGCGGCGGCCAGCGGGTGCAGCGGGTGCGGCGGGTGCGCCGGCGGCTCGGCGTGACTGCGCATCACCATCAGCGCGTCGTCGAGTCGCTCCTCGATCCGGCCGCCCTGCCGACACACAGAAAACCAACGCTCAGCGAGCCGCCTCCGCCAGCCGCCTCCGCGAGCCGCCCCAGCGAGCCGCCTCCGCGAGCCGCCCCAGCGAGCCGTCTCAGCGAGCCGTCTCAGCGAGCCGTCTCAGCGAGCCGTCTCAGCGAGCCGCCTCAGCGAGCCGCCTCCTGGCACGCCCCGAGATCACCGGACATGCAGCTTCCGCAGGCGCCGCCAAACGCAGGGTTTGTCACATGACCACAATCAACTGCTTCGCCACACAATTCCTTCGCACATTGAACTAACAACACGTACATTCGCACCATGTATCGAGCACTTCAAGCTACTATTCAACCAAAACTACTCAGCAAAACAACACAGTTCGACGGGCAGGAATTGGCGGAACACATCCTATCCTAGCCTCAGACAGACGGCGATCCTATCCTCAGTCGTGTCAGCGTCACTTTGGGGCAGCCGGCACCGAGTCGACCACACCACGTCCGCGGCCAGTGCGCATGCGCCGCCTGCTCTCACCTGGACGTGGTCCCTTAGGATGCCTATGGCGTCATCCAGCTGTTCGTCGGGCATACGTGAGCCCTGCGGGACAGGCCGTGTGCGAGTTTAGTGAGGCGGCGGGGGGCGGTGGGGCAGAGTTAGCTGAGGGCCGAGTCGCGCCACTAGGGTACCACAGCTGCAGCTATGTTACGGTGCAGGCTGCTCTCTCTCTCTCTCTCTCTCTCTCTCTCTCTCTCTCTCTCTCTCTCTCTCTCTCTCTCTCTCTCTCTCTCTCTCTCTCTCTCTCTCTCTCCGAGTGAGCGGTGCGAGGCGGCAGCTCAGCGGCAGTGCTGGTTACAGGGGCGGTGGCCGAGCGGCAGCGCCGGCAGCAGCGTGTTACCGGGGGGACGATTAGTCTGCGGGGAGTGCCGGACAGGGGGTGCGACACCACATGCCGGCTACACATACAGCGACCTGGCCGACCCACACCGACACACGCAGAGAGGAGGGGGAGGGGCGACTCACCGGCGTAGCCGGCGGCTGGCTGTAGGCGGCGGTCGCCGATGGGTCCGGCGAGTAGATCTGTCGACACAGACACAGACACAGTCAGCCGGCGACATCTATCGACACATCCGTCGTCACAGTCACCTATCCTCGGATCGTGTGACCGGCCCCGCTCCATCCCGAGCTGAGTCGAGCTACACACAGACTGCCCTCCCCGCAACTCACCGAGGCCAGCGCCCGGCCGAGGGTGTCGCCAGTGTTGCTGTGTGAGGTGGGCGGCGGCGGCGGCGGCGCGCCGGTCGGGCTGTACATGGGCGATCCGGCAGCGCCGTGGCCGCTCACGCCGGGAGTGGAGGCCGGCGGCGCGCCGCGGAACGCCGCCATCGCCGCCATGTCGCCACCAGAGCTCAGGTTCACGTAGCCGCCCTGCGAGCCAGGGAGGCAAGTCAGTCACAGACCCTCCGAGCCAGGGAGGCAAGTCAGTCACAGACCCTGTCGCGCCGGGGAGGCGAGTCAGTCACAGACCCTCCGAGCCGGGGAGGCGAGTCAGTCACAGACCCTCCGAGCCAGGGAGGCAAGTCAGTCACAGACCCTGTCGCGCCGGGGAGGCGAGTCAGTCACAGACCCTCCGAGCCGGGGAGGCGAGTCAGTCACAGACCCTCCGAGCCGGGGAGGCGAGTCAGTCACAGACCCTCCGAGCCAGGGAGGCAAGTCAGTCACAGACCCTCCGAGCCGGGGAGGCGAGTCAGTCACAGACCCTCCGAGCCGGGGAGGCGAGTCAGTCACACACCCTCCGAGCCGGGGAGGCGAGTCAGTCACAGACCCTCCGAGCCGGGGAGGCGAGTCAGTCACAGACCCTGTCGCGCTGGGGAGGCGAGTCAGTCACAGACCCTCCGAGCCGGGGAGGCGAGTCAGTCACAGACCCTCCGGGCCGGGGAGGCAAGTCAGTCACAGACCCTCCGAGCCAGGGAGGCAAGTCAGTCACAGACCCTGTCGCGCCGGGGAGGCGAGTCAGTCACAGACCCTCCGAGCCGGGGAGGCGAGTCAGTCACAGACCCTTCGAGCCAGGGAGGCAAGTCAGTCACACACCCTCCGAGCCGGGGAGGCGAGTCAGTCACAGACCCTCCGAGCCGGGGAGGCGAGTCAGTCACACACCCTCCGAGCCGGGGAGGCGAGTCAGTCACAGACCCTGCGAGCCAGGGAGGCGAGTCAGTCACAGACCCTCCAAGCCGGGGAGGCGAGTCAGTCAGTCACAGACCCTCCGAGCCGGGGAGGCGAGTCAGTCACAGACCCTCCGAGCCAGGGAGGAAAGTCAGTCACACACCCTCCGAGCCGGGGAGGCGAGTCAGTCACAGACCCTCCGAGCCGGGGAGGCGAGTCAGTCACACACCCTCCGAGCCGGGGAGGCGAGTCAGTCACAGACCCTGCGAGGCAGGGAGGCAAGTCAGTCACAGACCCTCCAAGCCGGGGAGGCGAGCCAGTCAGTCACAGACCCTCCGAGCCGGGGAGGCGAGTCAGTCACAGACCCTCCGAGCCGAGGAGGCGAGTCAGTCACAGACCCTCCGAGCCGGGGAGGCGAGTCAGTCACAGACCCTCCGAGCCGGGGAGGCGAGTCAGTCACAGACCCTCCGAGCCGGGGAGGCGAGTCAGTCACAGACCCTTCGAGCCGGGGAGGCGAGTCAGTCACAGACCCTCCGAGCCAGGGAGGCAAGTCAGTCACAGACCCTCCGAGCCGGGGAGGCGATTCAGTCACAGACCCTCCGAGCCGGGGAGGCGAGTCAGTCACAGACCCTCCGAGCCAGGGAGGCAAGTCAGTCACAGACCCTCCGAGCCGGGGAGGCGAGTCAGTCACAGACCCTCCGAGCCGGGGAGGCGAGTCAGTCACAGACCCTCCGAGCCGGGGAGGCGAGTCAGTCAGTCAGAGGCCCCGCCGAACCGGGGAGGCGAGTCAGTCACAGACCCTCCGAGCCGGGGAGGCGAGTCAGTCAGTCAGAGGCCCCGCCGAGCCGGGGAGGCGAGTCAGTCAGAGACCCCGCCGAGCCGGGGAGACGAGTCAGTCAGTCAGAGGCCCCGCCGAGCTGGGGAGGCGAGTCAGTCAGTTATAGACTCTGTCGAGCCGGGGAGGCGAGTCAGTCAGTCAGAGGCCCCGCCGAGCCGGGGAGACGAGTCAGTCAGTCAGAGGCCCCGCCGAGCCGGGGAGGCGAGTCAGTCAGTCAGAGGCCCCGCCGACCAACAGTAGCTCGGTCAAACGGCCACATGTAGAGCGAGTGTCACCAAGATGCCCGGATACTCCAACATGACGGATAGCCGGAAATTGCATCACTATGAAAGGTGCCAATGGCAGCTGGACAGAGCGTGACAATACATGGTCAGCAATGCATAAATTTAACATATTTTGAGAAATTGCATCAGCTAGAGCTTCAGGTAAAGCCCTTTCTTATGATTCTTATGAGCATCACCAGCACGATATATTGTGTCGGCGTACATAGCATTCAGCAACATATCGCCTGCTAAACGAGAACACATGTAAGCACCACACTCTGGCACCAGGTGTCTGCATACGTACCATGCTGTCCGCCACGGACGCCAGACCATAATGGGGCGACGCCTGAGGCACGCCGCCCATCATGCCACCTGGCGAGTAGCTCGAATACTGAGAGTTCCACGGATCGCCGCCAGGTGCGCTGCCGTCGCCGAAGTAGCTGCCGTACCGTCCAGCCGACTCTTGGCTGTACTCATCACCGACATACTGCAACACGACAGGGGGGAGGGGTCAGCGGCGGGCCGAGAAGGGCTCACCGACACACTGTAACACAGCGAGGGGGGGGGGGGGGGAGGGGTCAGCGGCGGGCCGAGAAGGGCTCACCGACACACTGTAACACAGTGAGGGAGGGGGGGGGGGGGGAGAGGGGTCAACGGCGGGCCGAGAAGGGCTCACCGACACACTGCAACACAGCGGGGGGGGGGGGGAGGGTAGGCGGCGGGCCGAGAAGGGCTCACCGACACACTGCAACACAGCGAGGGGGGGGGGGAGGGTCAGCGGCGGGCCGAGAAGGGCTCACCGACACACTGCAACACAGCGAGGGGGGGGGGGGAGGGTCAGCGGCGGGCCGAGAAGGGCTCACCGACACACTGCAACACAGCGAGGGGGGGGAAGGGTCAGCGGCGGGCCGAGAAGGGCTCACCGACACACTGCAACACAGCGAGGGGGGGGGGAGGGTCAGCGGCGGGCCGAGAAGGGCTCACCGACACACTGCAACACAGCGAGGGGGGGAGGGTCAGCGGTGGGCCGAGAAGGGCTCACCGACACACTGCAACACAGCGAGGGGGGGAGGGTCAGCGGCGGGCCGAGAAGGGCTCACCGACACACTGCAACACAGCGAGGGGGGAGGGTCAGCGGCGGGCCGAGAAGGGCTCACCGACACACTGTAACACAGTGAGGGAGGGGGGGGGGGGGGGTTCAGCGACGGGCCGAGGGGCACGGAGCGGGGAGGGCTCACCAACATACTGTAACACAGCGAGGGGGAGGGGAGGGGTCAGCGGCGGGCCGAGGGGCGCGGGCACGGGGCGGGCACGGAAGTGGATCAGCCTGTGTGTGGCCAGTGTTAGGTTTGTCGCCGCCGCCCCGCCAGAGCCGTGCGGCGCGAGATAGTATGGCGGCCAGCAGATAGCGGCGAGCGGCCTCAGGGACAGGGAGCTGTGCGAGGACGTCACACAGGTGATGTGACGTCATACAGGCCGCCGGCCCGCGGTGTGGTGACGTACCACATACGGGTGCGGTGGACGAGGAGGATCAGGAGCGTCACACACCACGCAGCTGAGAGGGCCAACATAGACCTGTCGTCGAGCCGAGCGACGACGGCCCACAATGACAATACCTGTCACAGTATCTGTGTCTGTGTCTGTGTCTGTGTATGTGTATGTGTCTGTGTCTGTGTATGTGTATGTGTATGTGTATGCAGTGTGGCCAAATTCATTTCAAGTTAGGGGGAAGGAGGTAAAAAAAAGATAGAATCTAAGGTGTAAGATGACAAAAAAACAACAATAAAATGAAGGGTGTAGGATGACAAAAACGAGAGCAAGTAGGGTGTAGGATGACACCAAAAAAAACGATAGAAGGATGACAATTTTGGAGGTGATTTATAAGACGATGTTACTGCTAAGTGGCAAATTTGCTAAATGATAACAAAATAAAGCAAACATAGAATGCTGAAACAAATGCTTCACCGATGCATATGTCTCATACGTTTCTATCTCCTTTCCAGATCATCCCCAATCCTCCTGAAGGACCGCAATCCTCTCTGAACAATTCTCCTGTTTCGGCAGCCGACGGGCGACGACAGCCGCATCTCGCACTAAGGAGACTAGAGTGGAAAACTCCTGGTACCAGCCGATACTCAGTGACCGCCATCCGTCCTTCATCCGCCTTCACTCATCCATCAATAAATGTTTTTGTATAGAATGTCTTGTCTGCCATTTAAAAAGCACACATGCTGTATATGCTTCTGAAGGTTCTGCGATTCCGATTGCATGCCACCAATGTCAGCATCATTGAAAATGTCTGAACGTGCAGATTGCTCGATGTTCCAATAGGATATAACCAATTATTTTACATTGTGTATGTTTGCACATCCAGACACCACCAGTCATGCCACAGCTAAGACAACGGATTTAATTAAATCATTGATATATCTGTATTGGCGGGTTTTGTTTGACTCGTGTTCTCACTTCTCACCGGACGCGGGAAATCGCTTCCGTTGGTAAATAAATACATGACGTTTCCTAAGCTTGGCGTTTATATTCAATTTGCAACAAATGAACTTAATTTGATAATAGAAAGTTTGTATACTACCGGGTTCGCATAAACCGGTATAACGTGACATTTTCCCCGCTATAATTGTAAAAAGTCATCCCTCGTCCCAGAATCAGTCTCGCACCGCCCTGACAGAAAACGAAAAATGATGCCAGTAAGGCGCCGTAGTTGCCGATGAACGAGCGAGCGCGAACGAAATGTATGGTGAATTTCAACTCAATCGGACAAGTAGTTTCTGAGATACAAAAAAGGTGAGCACGTGTGCACATGCAGAGACACCCACCCCTGACTTGTGGGAAAGTGGCGGCCGAGAGGTCCCTAACCACACACCAAATTATAACACAATCGGCTCAGCCGTTCCTGAGATATAGAATAGGGGTGTGCACGTGCGCACATGCAGAGCCAGCCCCCTCCCCCCCCCCCCCACCCCTGACTTGTGGGAAAGTGGCGGCTGAGAGGTCCCTAATCACACACCAAATTTGCACACCATCGGCTCAGTCATTGCAGAGTTTTTGTGAGAAACCACTTTTCAACACGCGCCACGCGCAGTGGTAATCACCCACATGAGTCGGCACTGGTGTCAAACAGGTTAGGTTGGATGGGCTGCTCAGCAAAGAAGCCCGCTTGTCAATCGGACGTGTGGTTGCAGAGATATGAACTTCTCAAAAGCGTCACCACGGGTCGGGTCGCTCAAATTCAGATTTGTCCCATATACAACGGAAGGAAGAGCTTTAGAACTCAACCTCAAATAAGAATGTGTATCAAAACTACTGAATTGGATACAAATTCAACCTGAAGAAGGCTATATGCTTTGAAAACCTGATGAAAGTTGTAATGGAACTGAATGATATAAAAAATGTATAAATTTAGTCAAGTTGTGCAGGCCAGGAATTGCTTGATTCCTGGCGTCCGGCAGAATTTAGAAGTGAAAGTTGTACGTACCCGACATACCTGAACACCGTCCGCCCCGCCCTCTGACGTCACCTGACCTTGAGTACGGCCGCTGCCACCGGTCATCCCAGTCAGGGGCAAATAGCGAGCGCCGAAGCGACTCGAACCCGGGCTGCCACACCGGGTGAGGTCAGAAGTCCGGCGCTCTCCCAACCAGTGTTGGATTTTTGCTTCATGACCTGGCCCGGAGAGCAAAAATCCATAGGTGGAGAGTAAAATAGTATTGCTTGAAAATTAAGATTATTAAGATTATTAATTAGATTGAATTTATTTCATCTCACCCCCAACGGGTTTTTCGCCCATTTACAGGAGGTGCTCCTTCTGCTCCTCTCTTTGGGATTAGGTTTACGAGGCCTTTTCCAAGGGCCACACCGGGTCGGACGAGACACCCAGGCGGGTGACTAGGTGGGAGTCGAACCCACAGTTGGTGCGGTCTCTGCACCAAAGTCTAGTGTCCACTGGACCACCCTGGCCAGATTATTAGGTTATTTAGAAAATTCCTGATTTGTAATATATATTAAATTGTTATGCGGAAAATGGATTTTTATTTTAACTGCAATGTCAGTAAGATCAGGTGAAAAGACAGCAAATTTCCAGAAAAAAATAATTAAGAGAGCAAAATTATTTGGACCTCAAAAGTCCAGAAAATGGCCAAAATTCCAACGCTGCTCCCAACTGAGCTACAGGGGCAGGCAATTTACATGGTCAGCATGCCATATAAGCAGGAGGCTAGAGGGTATAGGTTTCTTAGGTTAGTACCTAACTATGGGGACTTTGATGGACTCTGTGGGTGTTCCTCCACTCCATTTTTTTCCAGTGTCTCATTTTATTTGCAGGTAGATCAAGTCACTTGTGATAGGGCACTATCTACAGCTATTTTTAGATTATCAATGATCATGTTCCACCCAATTCTCAGGATATTGCAGTCTGCAGAACAGGTAAAACAAATTAAGATTATCTTGAAAAGGGTGAGCCTGGGTGTGAGCAGGTGTTATTCCTCAGTAAATATGTTTGATGCAGGTAACTTTAAGCTAATCTTCATTACATTTTCCAGAATTTAGACGTTTCTCTGATCACTTATGTCTGCATCCAATACACACCCAATCAATAACTTTGTACACTACACTTCCTATTTTGCATGGATTTTGTGACACCAAATCCATGCAAAATAGGAAGGTCTCTGGTCTAGTCAAAAGAAGATCTAGTAAATAATGCAGTTTGGTGTGAAGCTATACATGACATAGAATTGAGAATTTATCACCAAAGTCAAGTAGGTACCTTATAAAATCATAACATAAAATATAATGCAGAAGAATATTACCGATAAGCTGAGTAACATATGAAACCTTAACCTATATGTAATATTAATGACACAAACAATTTGAATGTCATAGTTCCGTAAAAATGTCATATCATTAGGAAAAATAAAACAACCTAGCTGTTGTTAATGCCCCGCCCCATGTGTAGGTATTCATATCAGTATTGGGATAACCGTCCACATATCACCTTAGGACCAAAGGGTGGATTGTATTGTCTATAAACAATGATTGTTGTGTACCAAAAGTCAAAAGGGAACATCCCAAAGGTTGATGGGGACAATTGCGCCCTACGGTCCTACAAGTATTCATTTGGTAGGGGGACATTTGCATTCACATCATGGTCCATAAGTGGTAGGCCTAATAGTTTAATAAGGAAAAGTTAAGGGGATATTTCAATTTTCCCTCTGTATCAGTATCACCCCCACGGGCACACCCCTTCCACACACACAGGATAGTCCATGGCTGGTAGGTGTTAGATAGATAGATATACTTTGATTCTGGACATTATGGTCCATTTCCACAGGGTATCATTCATTCATACAACACATCAGTCCTACCTCATACCACAACAGACAATAATACCACCTTAAGTTAAGACCACCTTAATCAAAATATACCATAACATTAATAAACCAATTGTAGGACAAATTAAAATATTATTACTTTTAACTCGCTAAAACCTACCCTCACCACCAAGACTAATCTCTGCTTTGATATAGAATGTGTTGAGTTGTGAACAAATTAGGTCTATTTCCCGCCATTATTGAAGAGCATCTGCATACGTATTGTTATGACGTCACGCGTCATCTGAAAATTTTGGTCAGCACCGCAGGATTTTCATCAAATACTGGTCAATAAGATACTTCATTTTCATGCTTTATCGATATCAAAACTACATAAAAGTGATACCAGTGTGCAGAGAATTGCTTACGCATTTCTGGACTGGTATTTTATTGAAATCCGTTGCTTGTTCTCTCCATAATCGTGCAATAGATTTAGGGGTGTTTAGGGGGCACGAGCGCCTCGGGAGGCGGAAGGATGCCGAAATTCGCCGATGTATTTTTTTAAATTATATTTTGTGGTTTTGTCATGTTTCGGTATTTTACCTCATTAAATGATCATTTCTCTTCAAGGATATTTATTTTGTGTGACTTGTAAGTGTTTAGTTATTTATAATTTGGAGTATTAGTTTGGTGTCTTTTCCCCAGTTCTAGCGATGATAAAATACAAAAATAACCTCATAATAGTTGATGAAAATATAACGAAAATACAGCATTGCTTGCATAATATTGGTAATTTACGAAATCCTTAGTCTTTTAGGATTATATTGCCAGTTACGCTAAATCAATTTTTGAAACACATAGCCTGTAATTGCCACCGATAGTTAGGGGGACTTGGGGGAATTCCGTCATCCCTCTCATTTAATTTTGGCATCGCAATTACGGCATCGCTGGTGGCCATCGCTTACGTCATTTGGCGAAACTAGCCTGTTGCGGTGAGACGCAATGTTTGTGGGCATATGACTGGTAGGTATCATATGCTTTGACGTTGACCTTGGATAGAGGGCCTCTGCTGTTGGTGGTGTTGATGTGAGGATTGCATTTGAAGGTCACTGGACACGGGAAGTTGAAGTAGGTGTATT